>AWVX01044811.1:0-11317 GCA_000500245.1 Cronartium ribicola 11-2
AATTAAACTCCCATCCTGCAAATGTGCCAAATGTTTAGATCAACTTGATTTTTTGTTGACAGTAGTCCATAAGATCAGTCTTAGGGACTTGTGCCAAATGTGTCTATCAACATGATTTTTTTTCAACTGTAGTGGGTAAGATAAGTCTCAGGGACCCATGCCAATTGTTTGTATCGACCTGATTATCTTGTTGACTGTAGTAAGTGAGTTCTATCAAGTAGAGGTATTGGGGAATGTGGGGGTTAGGGAAAGGCTTGAACTGTGAGTGATTCTATTGGCTTGTTATGTTTGATGGGTTCAATCTTAAGATGGGTAAGACCAGTCTTAAGATCAGTCTTACAATGGGGAAGGTCGGTCTTATGATGGGTAAGATTGATCTTAGGATGGGTAAGATTGATCTTAGGATGGGTAAGATTGATCTTAGGATGGGTAAGATTGGTCTTAAGACCAGTCTTAGGGCCTTGCTTCAGCTGGAGTTCCATTGGCCAAGAATGGGTGAATTTGAAGTGACCCAAAATCATTTGGATGGATGTGGAGCACCTTGGAATGGTGTTTGTGATTATCGGAAAGCTTTTCTGGAGGTGAAAAACTTTGTCAAACTTCTGTTAGGGGCTGACTGGACCAGGCTGGACCATGCTGCTGATCTGCACTGATCTTATTGGTAAAAGACCGAGGATACTGTAATTAGTTTTCCTCGGTGTTTTACCAAAGGATCTGTATGACACAGGTGATGCTAGCACCAGCTATTGACTTAAGTTCACTCATGGAAGTGAAACAAAGCTCGTGCTCATGCACAATCTGTGAGACAATAAAGATTGACCAGAGCGGGATTTGAACCCAGGACCTCAGCATGTAAGCTAAGTCACAACACTAGATGTGCTGCCTTCAACCACTAGGCTATTCAATCATTTCCAATGTGATGTCTTATGTGTAGGAGGCAGCAAACAAGTCTTGTGATATGGTCTGGATCACAATTGGAGACAGCAGAAACCATGTAAGAGTAAGGGTGTTGGATCAA
Source organism: Cronartium ribicola 11-2 (assembly GCA_000500245.1). Lineage (NCBI taxonomy): Eukaryota > Fungi > Basidiomycota > Pucciniomycetes > Pucciniales > Coleosporiaceae > Cronartium > Cronartium ribicola. The sequence continues at coordinate 1,019 of AWVX01044811.1, forward strand.
TCTAACATGAAGCAGATTATAGAAACATCAACACAATCACCAAATCATTTTGGTTTATTAGAGTGGCACTTAGTTTTTCCATTGTTGTATTGATGATGATCATCAAAAAAGTCCATTTGCTGATACATCTGGCTTTAAGACTACCAAAGGCATTAATGATTGGAAAAGCCATGATAAGAATATTTTCTTGGTGAATGCCTCTTGAGAGATTGCTTGAGAAAGTTGGGAGAAGGTGCTAAGAAGCTCTGGTTTCTTTTCTATCCTTTCGTCTTGTTTTTTTTTTTTTTTTTGAAAAAAGACACCATCAGTGGTATGAAATTAAGGGATGAAGAGAGAAAATGGAAAAGGGCTTAACTGCTAGCATTGATTAGGTTTGTCACCAAAAGAGAAGCTTGATATTTTACTGTTGTCTCTTCTCTAGCAATAGCTAAAAGATGAAATAAGAATCAGTCAACTACAGACTTTGTGAATGAGAGAGAAACATACCTAGTTGGACTACAGCATTAATCATTTTATCTTCAATATCTACCAGTTCCTGTTCAAGTTCTTGTTTCTGTATCTCTTCAGCTGCATTCTCCAAAGTATTACTAACAGCCTCATAAATGACCTTTAGAAAGAAAGAGAAAAAGAGTCAAAACTCAATCAACTCTCTTCTTCAAACTTTTCAATTTCTTCCTAAAAAGAAAAATTACCTCAGCAACTTGTTCATCCAAATAAGCAAACAATCTAGCCAAAGCATTTAAACCAGATTTCCTAACAGCAGTAGGATTTTGAGAACTAATAAGAGTGATTCATTTTTGTGCTAATTCAACAGCTGTAGATAAATCTAAAGTAGATCTTGAATGTAAACTGGATAAATAATCAACTACACACATTTCAGCAAGGGCTCTAATTCTAGCTAGTTGATTTGAACCAAATGTATTGTTAGTAAGATGTTTCAAAATGATTGAATGATTAATTTGAATTAAGGATTGTAAACTACTATATAGTTCTACTAAAGCATAAATTGAAGCATGGATGACTCTTGGATGATTATCTTGTAATCCATCAACAACAATTTCTAGATTGGTTTGTAAATGATTTTTGATTGAAGGTCCACATGCTCCAGCTATAGCACCAATAGCTGATAAAATTGAATGTTTTTCTCACCAATTTGTTGTATGATTTCCAAGTAATGGTAAAAGTAAAATAGGTACTGGTCCTAAAAGATTAGCCAATCTATCTAAATTTTCTTCTGAAATGACCCATAAAGTGTAAAAGTGCTCTACAAAAAGAAGACCTGTGGGCTACAGGATCAGATAACTTGTCTTGGTGGGTGTAAAGCCAGGCACAAGACAAAGACAGTGAGACAGACCTGTGGGAGGCAGGTCAGGATAAACAGTCAGAGGCTAACAGAGCCTATGATTGAAGAAAAGTACAGAACTGTGGGCTACAGGATCTGATAACTTGTCTTGGCAGGTGTAAAGCCAGGCATGAGACAAAGATAGTGAGACAGGCCTAGGTGAAAAAGACAGACTGAAGGAAAAACAATGAGAGGGGAAGATAGAGAGTGAGAAGAATAAGAAGCTTAAGATTCAGCACCCACAGTAAAAATGTAGAGAGGATTTCCAGGTACTTACTAATTCTTTTCAGTGAGGAAAATAATCAGAGACACAAAAACAACTCCAGGTATAAGAGGACAATCTGTTAACAACACCCCCTGTACATTTCCAGAGCCTGCTTCCCAATGTAGTAGCTACAAATAACAACCTCCAGTTCACCCATTGTTCACAATCCCAAAGTGGTAAGTGTCAAGCATGACATTTGCACTAGTCTGCTAGACTTTCTCTACTGACTGCTAGCCCACAAGACACCCAACCCAACAGGGACAAAATTCCAAAAGATACAACATATCCATAACAAAACTAAAAGACTCAAAGATGTCATGTTGGTTTTGAAAGAAGTATCAGGATTAGGTAATCCCAACATAAAGATGTATCTTCATCTTCTTCAGCTGATAACCAAGGATTATTAGGTTCTTCAACTTCTAACATGATTGATAATAATAAATCTATTGAGGCACTCCAAGCTTCTGGATTTTGTTGATTATTTTGATTTGAATCTTCCAAACTTGATTCAACAAAAGTTAATAAACATTCTAATACATTTGATCTTGTATCATCTGGTAATGATCTATTGGATGCAAGTCCAGCTAAAGGATTTAACCATTCTTGTCGTCAAGTATGACTAATTAAGTTAGTAACAGGTGAAATTCTGAAAAAATCAGCTAAACCACCTAATGCTATTCTAACAAATTTGAAAAAAAGAGAATAGACTGACGGTGTTGAAAGAAGAGTTGACTGGCAAAATGTGAGATAGTATGACCTAGATGAATCAGTAAAGCTGATTGATCTGGATTTGATGGTTGATTTAGTAGAGAGTGAAGTAGTGATTGAAGTATTTGATCTTGAGTTGAAGTCAGATTGATGAAAGGTGGGATGGCAGAGAGATATGAGGGAAATTGAGGACTTGTTCAATTTTTCATGTAAGACCTAGTGAGTTAACTTTGGAGTTGGTTGACCAAACGGGCCAACCAACTTGGAAGTTAATTCCCTAGGGTTTACCCGAATCAACCCCGAATTTGGGCAGAATGGCTTCTCACGTGTGAGAAGTCATTCATGTTTGGAGTTAAGTAATTCGAGTTTGGAGTTGGTTTCCAAACGCACCCTAATAAAGTCCGTGGATGGGACAGTGCTCTCCGCCCCTCGATTATTGGATGTCGTGAGAGTAAGCTCGGGCTCCTCCTTATCAGTCGAATTCAACCAGAACGCCTCCGCATAAATTGCCAGCGGGTTACATACTGCATGTGCGATAAGCTAAAGGGTGTGTTTCTCACTCGTCCACGTGTTTTTTTTGGGGGGGGAGTTCTTCTTCTGCACTAGTTCTCACCCTCGCTCGTTGCCCTAATTTGTGTGTGTGTCGCTGGTCATGGATTGGCTTGCGTTGGTCCCCGACTGGTTTTTAGGGTCTATCGTCATACATCAAAATTTATTTGCGATTTTGACTGCGTGCTGCCTTTCGCGCTCTCTCTCAGCTCTCTGCTCGCTTTATTTTCTTTGCACGCCCACTTTATCTTGTCCTTCTTTCCTCACACGCCTACTATTTTACCCCCTCCACATCCTTTTTCCGTCCTCATCGCCAACTTACTAAACCACCATTTTTGGCTTTTAATCATTGCTTCCTGAGCGACCCTCACCCTTATCTTTCCTATCTCAACATCCCGCCCATGGTTACCGACATTCTTTCTCGAGAAAGAAATTGCGCGCCGAGCTTGAAGACAACGTCCATCAAGCTCCCCAACGCACAATTGACACAGATCTCAGAGCCCAGCTTGCTCCAATCAGGTTCTGTCCAACGAGCGCCTTCTTCCGATGCCAACACCCCCTCGCTCTCACCCGCCGCCTCGCCCCCTCTTAACGCTAATGCTCTCGGGATCTGCCACCTGCCGGACCAGGTCATGCACGAGTGGCACTCGACGCTCCAACGAAGTCCGACCGAGTACATTTACGAGCCCTTCACGCCTAACGTCCGGGCTACAGCCGCCTCCGGTCCAGGTCCTAGGACAATGATTGGATACTTTGAAACCGTGCTCCTCAAGCCTGCCCACAATAAGTTTCTCGCCATTCTGAATCAGTCGGAGCAAAACAATCGCGAGTTCTCGGTCGCGCTCGGATACAAATCTCTTGGCCAGCATCCTACCGCTTCCTCCGACACCCTCCTGGTTGCGAATGCACCTAAGCCTGTGCACACGCCTGAAGAAGAGTCCGTCGGGACTCAAGAGACGCCACGCCCGACGCGCCCGCGTGCTTGTCCGCTCCTATCACCTCGGCGTCTAACTTCCCCACCCGGCTCGAGCCCGAAGATGAGCCGACGCTCGATGATGTCGGCTGTGGAGCGTGCGTCGCTACAGGCGGGTGAGGCGGACCGGTGCGCGTTTTATGTGCAACGGGCTTACACACACGGCGCTAACGAAGGCTCGAGGTCGGCGCGCACACGAATGATGACGGTGGAGAGCGTGTTGACGATGGCGGCACAACGATCGAAGCTGACCATGGCAGCCCTGGAACGCTTCGACAGGATCGAGGAGGAACAGGTCGATTCAGATAGCGTTGGTTCGTCGGTCGAGGCTGAGGAGGGGAGCTTGAAAGCGGATGAGGAGAAGGGGCGCAAGTTGAAGAGGACGGATCGGGACTTACGCGTTTGGATCCTGGATTGGGTTCAGAAGACGAGCACTGACAATAAACGTGCTTGAAAAAAGGTCTGGCTTTTGAGGAGGTTTGTCAACGACTTGTTATGTATTCCTTGTCTCTTCGAGGTCCTCATTGGGCACCCCCTTTCTCGTTGCAGGTGATGCGGTTTATCTCTCCCAAACATAACCCTTCTTGGCCGCACCCTCTTCTCTCCTTGCATTGCTTTCAAAGGCCTTGTGTTAGTCCTCTTCGAAACTCGGACTCTCGCCTTCAGAAGCGCTTCGTGCTCCCTGACGCGTTTTTTTTTCTAGAAATCAGAACAAGACTCACTGGCTGCCTCCTTTTCCTGATACCATTGAATATTGCTTTGACGGAAGCTCAATGGTTCTTCCTCAAGGATTGAACATTTTTTGTCTTTAACTTTTTTAATCTTTAAGAGTTCCTTTTTTTCCCCTTTGTGGCTCTTCACTACCAATAAACATCTCTCTTCACAATCCAAAGAATGAAAAATGAATCATTTGGTGCTCGATGCTTTACAGGGAAAACGTTTCATCTCTCTCTCTCCCGCCCGTTCGGACTTCTTTATTCTTCGTTGTCACTCGTTATCTCAGCCTCTGAGCTCACCACCAGCTTTTATCTACCACTATTACTCGCGATGGACATCTTGTTTATTGAAATTTGTTTCTATACTGTATGCATTTTACTTGGATCCTTTGTTCATTTGTTTGCATGTTTTTCTCATCAAGGTCCGTTTGTGTTGATATGTTTATGGATCAATAGTGAAATAAAAACTGATTTCTGTTTCAACCTCTCATCGTAGGTTCGAAAATGCATTTGAATCGATTGCGGTCGGGCAATGAGTGGTTGTCGGTCCTCCAGCAGGTGATTTTGGGTCCCGATCTCCCTCCTCTTCCCTGTCGTGGCGCACGACACAGGAGACCTCTCACTTATTAGTCCGAGCAAGGTTACAACTTACATAGAGGAATACTGGCATTCATGCTTTTCTAGTTATAGTCGCGTGTCCGCTCCGCTTCCGAAGTCCACCCCAACCAGTACTAATTAGTGTGCAAAGGAATTCGAGTGAGCAGGCTTTGGCTCAGCTTCAGAAACAAATTTTCATGTAAAGTACTGCTGGTTTGTTTCATTGTCTCCTGTTTTATGTTTTTCCCAACCCAGTGACTTGTATAATTTGATTCGTATGTTATCGTGCCCAGTAGATATGAACCAGCACGAGGTGACAAGGATTAGCCACAAATTTCCTGTATATCCTTGTCGCGTATCTGAAGTCCACTTCCGTGATGATCAGGAATTGGACCTCGGGCGCTGGTTCAAAGGTTACAAATACCAAGAATGTTGGTTATCGCCAACTTAGGTTTGAGATATGAAAATAAAAGAAAAAAGAACTATGTATATTTGTCAATACACGAAATACGCGAGCCCACAGTATTCCCAGTTGTAACTTGATGTGTGTAAGACTATATTTTGTGTAGTATAACCTAAGCTTAACAGTAGATATATTTCCCTTCCCGTGTCTATAGAATTAGGTTCTTCTACGAGTATTTTACTAAAGTGCGCAACGTATTCAGCAATTGCCCTAAGAAGAGAAAAAATGAGGACAAGCCAAGATGAGTCAATCTTTGAGATGGTCAGGTTAATAACCCTTTGACTTTGTAAAAGCTGGCTTAGATAAAATTTAAAAAACTTTTTATGAGATTGATGCAACATTTTTCATTCCGACAAAATTCCCAACCTGATTTCCTGTTGGGTGGCTGCCTGTGGCTTTCCACTCCTGTTTCATTCCAAAAACCCATCAATCCTGTTACAGTCAGTCTAGGTTTTCAGGTCTCAGTCCAAATGACATCACTTCCCCAAGCTACCAGCCATCCATCCCCTCACATCAGCCAATTTTGTAGGTTTTGGATATTCATTGCTTGATTCCTTCCACTTTTGGAAGACTTGCTTGTTCCTTTGAATAGAATTCATTATCAAAAGTTGTCAACATCTGAAAAAAGCCATTTTAAGTTCTTTTCATCCATAATTCCAGTATAGGTTCAATTATGTTCATTATCATGAGAACAGCTGTGCAAATAAGAGTGACCAGAAACTGGTGAAGAAAATGAAGACAACAAAAAAACCAAATGATGAAACTTCAAATTGACAAATTCTTAAGATCTGGAGTAAAACAGAGTCAGGAGTTTATTTTAACCTGCTCAAAATCATGAAGGGAAACATCTTTCAAGGTCAAAATGAGCCAGTATTGGTGAGGTAAGAGAATCCACTATGGGGAATGGTAAAATGATTTGGAACATTAGGCAATATACACAGAAGCATATAACCATTTTTTTTATTTTTTTATTTCAGCTAGAATCTCTGACAGAGCCAACAGCTTCAGTTTGACCTCCTTTGTTTTGTCTGATTTGGCCCAGTGTTTGTGAAGAAAAAAAAAAAAGTTTTGGCATAGGCAAATTAAATTTAACCTTCTGATAATAGGTACATATATATTTATTTTTTGAGTTGTGCTGTGTACACCTTTGAAAGGCATTTTCAGATTTTTGATGAGGAGTCTTGCCTCAAGCTCTCCCAACTGCATTAAATTTTGAAGTTATTCAGTGGCCAAATTCTTGAAAAATATTTCCAAGATATACTTTATCAAAGACGATGTGAACACTAACAGGAGAGGGAATGAAAATAGCAAGAAAACACAGGAATGAACATGAAATTAACAAATCCTCAAGATATAGAAAAAAAAAAAACAGGAGTCTTAGAATTCACACCCACTGTTTCAATATGCCAATGCAAGAACTTGGAAAGCTCCTAGTGAGCTTGGTTTCTAGTAACTGCTGGGTGGATTGTGGAATATCTGCTGGTACCATATACATCCTACTCAACTCTATAGGTGCAAACCACCTTAAAAACCTAGCCACACTCAGCTTTACCACTGCACATAGTCTACACCCCAGGAGTGTTTTTGGTAAAATTTATGTAGAAGAGTGGCCCATACACATCATTCAGGACACACCATTTTTGTAATTGTGACTTGCATCAAGGTGGTTTAAATAGGCCAGCTGGTTGATTGGAAGGCCACCCAATGTACAATACAATGTCTACCATGAATGGTGGACATGGATTGAACAGCCACCAGGTCTGAGTGGGTTTTATAGGGTGCTTGAGTCCACCAATAGTATGTAGGGCAGAATTGAGCCCCCTGTGCATGTTGAGTAGGTAATACATCTGGCACATGCAAATTCATAACTTTGCAATTTGTGTGTATTGAGCATCTTGAGAGGGAGGGAGGGCTTCCTCTATGGCACTCAGGAGGAATCAATTGCCCCTTGCTCCATCTACAGTGGGAGGGACTCATGAAAATACCAGGGAAATATGATTTTCCACTCAGAAAACAAAAATCCAGGAAAATTGAATTTACAAAATCCCTTGGAACCCAAAAGGCATGGGAAAATTTCCAAAAAAGAGGGCATTGTATTCTCTGGTGCTGGTGCTTTCTTCTGCATATTATTTCATCTTTTTCAGCTTGTTGGTTTTCAAGGTGCTAACAAAAGTAGACCAAATACATGTTATCAACCCATTGTAATGTCCTCTCAGATTCCCATGGAAACTTTGCCCAAAACTATGAGCAAGTTCTAAACCAGCCTATAAATCTTCATAACTTTCTTGTTTCTCATCATATGTTTCTAATTTTTAGCTCAGATTGAAGCAAGGTATTCATTCTGCATTGTTTGTTAAGATGGTGACATCCCATTTCCAAAGCCAATGAAAATAATGATGTTTCAAGTTTGACTTGTAACTTTCTGGATAGATTTGCCATTTGTAGAGATATGACATTGGACTTCTAACAAAAGCTGTAAATAAAAGGTGTGGCTTCAATAAGATATGAACACTAGCAAAAACAGACAAAAAAAAAAAAAGGGGTGTACACTCATAGGCTGGTTGAGCAATTTCTCATAGTTTTTGGAAAAATTCAAGTTACTGCCTGTGAAATCAAAGCAGACATTACAGTTGGTTGATTCCATGTATTTGAATTACTTGCTTGAGTACATCAAGAAACATTGAGCCAAAAAAATATTAAAAAAACATGCAACACAAAGACATAGCAACAGAGAATACAATTCCTATTTTTGAGATTTTTTCCAAACCTATTGGGTTCCAGGAAGTTTTGTAAGTTTGTTTTGCCTGGATTTATTTTTTCTGGTAGTTCTGAATACCACCCTTGTAGAGGGAGGATGTATTTTGATCCTCTAAAGTATGTATACAGAGGGAGAGGAGACTCAATTCATCTCTCAAATGCTGAGAGGGAGGGATTTCTTTTCTACTATGAAAGAAGGAGCAAACCCACCCTCTCAGCGCTGGGTGCAATTGAGTAAATCACCCCATTCAATCATATAAAAATAATTCTCTAATGCCAGATGGTGGAGTTACTGTTATAGGTACCATGTGGCCAAGTCTACTCATGGCTTGGGTTTGCAGCTCAAATTGGATAGGTGGATTGTGGTCAAGGCAACATGTCAGCATTCCTTTCCCATGTTTCTATTTCTTTTTTTTTTATTATCTTGTGCAAACTTGGGCCCTACATGATCATCCACCTATGGCACACCTGTGTGGAAGGTAAAGTTATGTAAGACCAGAAATTCTTGCACAGCAGGACTCTTGATGGTGTCTTTTAATCTGTATGGGCATGGAGTCTATGTAAATATTTGAATGGTGAATTTTTGTGCATGAAGACTTAAGATTGCTCCCAGGGAGTACATACTGATCTACATCTTTGCTTTCAGGCTCTGCTAAACAACTTTCAACCTGTCCCACATCAGCCTCTGCTTCAAGCTTTTCCAGTCTCACTTACCCAAACACTTTAAGGGCTCCCTCCAAATTTTTATTGAAAACATCCAAATTTGGGGAAATGAAGGTGAGCCCAAACTTAATGAAAACCTATCAAAATTCCAACCTAGAGGAACCCAAAGTGAACTGAGTCTTCCTTACTGACATATCCAAAAGTCCACTGTGGTACAAAAAAGCTGGTAGAAGATATGTAGTGGTTTGTTGGCAAGGGATTTGGAAAGAAGGAAGTATGGGATAGTTTCCAGAGGTAATTTTTGACTTTTCAGAGGTTGGTTTACTTAGGTAGATCTTGTTTAGGAAGTATTTGGAGCACAGGAATTCAGTAGTTAGTGAGGTTTGGTGTCTGGAGTTGGGTATGGTACAGTGAAAAAGTAGGAAGTCAGTGAAAGGTTTGTTGTATGGTAACATTAATAGTATGATTAGACTTGTAGAAGGTGGTTTTAATAGGTAGATTTTTATTTGGAAAGGTTTGGTGGGCTGCAGGAGAAGTTACATTGGGCAGGAATGTGTTCAAAAATGGGTTCAGCATCAACGACCAAGGAGTCAAGGAAGGAGTTGTTGTATCATCAGAGGGTAAACCAATGAGCTTGTAAGATATGGTTTATCCAGGAAGATTTGTGTTTGGTTTTTTTTAGGGAGTTTCTTTTAGTGAAATTTGAAAATGTCTGACTGTCTTCAAAGACCTGGTGAAGTACACAGTTGTTCATTAAATGTGAGGATAAAATAGCCTGAAGCTCTATGAAAAACACTGACTTATGAAAACAAGAGATTAGAGTACATCTTATGAGGCAAAAAATCATAAACAGGAAACTATAGTACCATTATACCTGTGAGGGGTTCAGCAAATAACATACAAGAGCAGGAGATGAAGTGAGCCATATGCTCAAGGTGGTCTCACAGGGGCCAATTACTCCTCTCTGGCCGCCCAGAGCCCTCCCCTACCACCACTCTTCTTCCTAAATTTCATTGTTTTTCCTTCAAACCTTCTGAATACCATCACCATTATTTTTGAGCTGAGTAGGGGAGTAAGCTGTATGATTGAACTTTCATCTAACTTGCATACATGGGCCCAAATGATGATATGCAAGAGGTCAGGAGGCTGGGGAGGTTGATGGAAGTCTGGAGAAGCCCATGCATGGTCTGTAATACAGTTGCAGAATTCTCAGGATCCCTACAAGTATACAAGATGTAATTCTCTTTCTCTCTTCACTACAGAGGA
>KI573089.1:6285-19905 GCA_000500245.1 Cronartium ribicola 11-2
CACTAATTTTGCACCAAATTTACACTACGTGGTGCTACACTAAGGAGTCACCAGCTGGTGAAACCCAATTTTTCACACTCCTGATCACTAAACCCTCACTAGTGGAATTTTGGTGGTACACATTGCAAAATTTCCACACTCGTGGTGCACTGTAGTATCACTAGTCCCACCACACCAAGTTCTTGGGCTCTTTGACAGTAGGTGCACCTTCATTGGCAATGGTCTGATCATCAGACTCTGATGTACTTGGGTCAGACCTCTTCTTCGTTGGCTCGACTCCACTTGCACCCATCAGGGTTTGCTCACAGCTCTCATTGTACTTTTGAACCAGTGGCTTGAGTCAAGTGATGCTTGACCAATGACATTTATCAGGATTACAAACTTTGATCAAGCTAGAGAGGATAGGGCTACCCACGAGTTTGTTACTTGTGGTCAAGAGTTTTCTAATTCTTTGACTGAATGTTTTCAAAGAGGACAAAGGCAGTGGATCAGATAGGTGAAGAGAGTGTGGGTTGTGGGTGTTGTGTATGGGTATGGGTTGCGAGAGGGTCATTAGTTGGTGATCACTAACTTTTGCATCAAATTTGATGAGACCCTAGTAATTCACCAACTAGTGACTCTTGCAACCCATACCCATACACACCCTTAACCACCCTTGGACACACCTTTGACCTCACTCAGATATACCCTCGACTACCTCTACCCCATCACTTCCTCAATCCCACCTCACTCCAGCCTTGATCACTCCACCCTCAATCCTGATCGCTCCGCCCTCAATCCCCCTCATTCCACCCTCACTCCCTATCAAACCTGACTGATCCCTTGACCAATAGATTGAACAATGCAATACATTTATTATCTCAAACATGATGGAATGAAAATGCCTGATTGACTGATTTCCATCAAGATTCACAAAGTCACACTCTCAGGTGATTGCTTGTCTGAGGGTCCTTGACTGGATTCCTTTTTGTTGGCTATGGAAATGAAAGAGTTTTGTACATAGTGTAGTGTAGTGCTCACTACCACAAGTGTGGAAAATTTGCAATGTGTACCACCAAAGTTACACTAGTGGGGGTTTAGTGATCATGAGTGTGAAAAACTGGCTTACACCAGCTGGTGACTCCTAGTGTAGCACCATGTAGTGTAAAATTGGTGCCAAAGTAGTGCAACTGTCAGCTTCTTACTTTGTAGAAGAAAGAAACTGAACTCAAAAAAAAAATGTCTCACACCCTGATAAGCCACAGGGTGAGATTTTGCAGACCTCAATGTTTGAAAATCTACAGGTAAGGCTACTAATTAGGCTTCTTTGTGGTCTAACAAAAGTATAGAGCCTTCCAGAGGTCTCTTTTATACTCTTGGAGATCTAGTTGTTGGTGCTTAGAGCTGCAAGCTTCCTATAACTTTGTTAGGGAGTTATATTGAAGATTTTAGGGTGTTTGGTCGAGAAGTGGTTGGTTCTTGGCTTATCCTGAAATTTAGGTATATGGCTCCTTTTCCAAAGGTTTAACTTTAAGGTATCCTAGTGAATGGAAGTACACTCTAGCTGAGAGTGAAGATTCAAAAGGAATTAGGAGGGAGATGGAGGTAAGGAGAATATCTTTTTATTTAGGAGGAAGATAGCTATAAGAAGAAAAGCTCTGATAATAGATCTTTCAAAATGAAGCTATGTCCTGAAAATAAAAGTGGAATAATTTGAAAGAAAAAAGGGCTCTTCAAAATGGTACGTACAAAATATTCTGATTCTCTTTCTCAGTCAGAGAAGTTCTGTTCTTATATCTTTGATTTTTGCTGTGTTGCTAAGTAGTATCTACTATGCCTGATTTGGTTATCATGGATTGTGGTTTATTATAGACTTGTTCCTCTTTTGGGTTCAGGGTGAAGAGTTTTGTGCTTCATGGCTTTGATCTTGTAGGGTTGTTTTACAGTAAATAGGGTCTATTTACTGGTATTTCAATGGTTGTCATGTTTGGTGATAATATTTGGTATTCTTTAGTGTTTCTGAATGTTCATTCTTCAACACATGTTTTCCTTTTTTATTGTAGTTTAATATTACTCCTTGAAACTGGAGCTTTTGAGGTGTATGGTTATTTTTATCTTAAGGTAAGGTCAACTTACTTGTGGCTGGCATATGTGGTTTTGTTAGCCTGAGGTAAGATCAACTTACTCAAGGGCTGACAGCAACAGCTGCAGATGCTCTGATGTATGTCAGCATTTTGCTCCTTGATTTTGCCAAGCACCGACTGCAGATTACATTAATTTGTACAGTAATCCCAAATTTCAAATCAGGTGTATGATATCAAGGGATTTGAAGGAAGACCCTTGATATCCACTCTCTATCACATAAAACTTTGTCCTCATCATTCTGTTCTCTGTCTGACTCAATCAATTGACTTCCTACCCTGTGCAATAAATTTTTAACAATGAAACTTCAAAGCAGGAAGCCAGACTTGTGTCTGCCACCTAACTCAGGGCCAGCCAATGAGGATTTGGTTGTCACTTGACCAATGCTACATACAAGTCTAGTGAGTGGGTTCTTAAAGGAAAGCAATCAGGACAGAGTTCAATAAGCACTTTGATCAAACTGCAAAGAAGCTTCAAGTTGAAAATCTCTTGAGTCTTATTAATGGAGTCAATACTGTCCTCCTTTTTGGCACTGGATTTTCCAAATCACAAATTGCAATAGCCTTCTTATTACTCTTTTCACAAAAACTTCTCCCAGTCTTAATTGTGGTCAACCTGCTGGATGCTTTATGATTCATGCACAATAAACAAGTAACATCATGGAGTTAGTGTTGATGTTTCTATAGTCTGCTTCATGTTAAAGTGATCCAACACCCTTACTCTTACATGGTTTCTGCTGTCTCCGATTGTGATCCAGACCATATCAAAAGGGTTGTTTGCTGTCTCCAACACACAAACCATCACATTGGAAATGACCAGATAGCCTAGTGGTTAAAGGAAGCACATCTAGTGTTGTGTCTTAGCTTACATGCTGAGGTCCCGGGTTCAAATCCTGGTCTGGTAAATCTTTATCGTCTCGCAGTTAGTCAACTTGCTTATGAGAGAAGAGATTTTGAACTGATCATCACAGCCCCTGTTTACTGGTCACTGGCAGCCCAGGGCATCCAGAAACTTCTGAGCTTTCTCCAAGAAATATCACTCCTTCTTCCAACCAACATCCATTGTGTGGTCTGGAAGACCAGTGAAGCCAAATGGGGGATTAAATGGAGACAAAGTTGAGCTGCATGTGTCCACACTGGAACTATCAGAAGGTCTTGAGGTTTCAGAAGCCACATAGACAAATTTGGCAATGAAGCCCAAACATCCTTCTGAATTCTTTTCAGGTATTTCCCCCTTCAACTGAAAAAAAAAAGAAATCAAGTTGAGAGCCTTTGAGATGTCAAGCCTCAATCACCCAAAGGTGTACCTGCTTGAAATCACTAAGTAATTCATTTCAAAACCCAACAGGCCATGTCTTATCTATTTGAGGCAGGGGTATGTGAGATTGACATGTGATGGGTCAGGAGGAAGACCAGACTTCTGAAAATGGCATTCATCAGAATAAAAAACAAAAGTCCCAAGGACTTGGGAGTCAGGTTTGAAATTTTATTGCTGTGACACTTAGTGCTCTCAGTGTAAAGATGTGATGTGTATCTGGAAACCAAGACTGTGGACAAAATTATCACCTAAACCTGGTTCAAATCCACTTGTGAGATCTTTCTCAAGTTTTAACTGAGTCAAATCAATTACAAGGGGGAGTCCTGTGTTTATAGTTTTAAACCCAAAACTGAAACCAAATTGTGGCTCTTTCTCTCAGTTTGGTTTGACTAGGTTGTGAGGCATCAATGTTATTTTACAAAATTTGTTCATTTAGCATCAACACATCTCAGTATGTACACTTGACACCATAGAAATCACTCTGCTCAAGCTTCTAAATGATTATCCATGATAGTATCATCACAAAACCTCTCTTAGCCAGAATGAAATCTCAAATCTTCCCCCACCCCATCTGATGATTTGGTATGAGTCCCTCCTTACAGATTTCATCAAGCAATCTCCTATGATATATGTGTAAAAATTTTCTATCCCTCATAGGAAATTGGAGAGAAGTTACAAGACTTTCCTAAAGATTTTTTAGCCCTGTTTATTCTGCAGATTATTGAACAATTCTATGCTTCAGACCTTGCTGGTCTGGCTGAGGATTAAAAACAACTCCCTCATCACTGCCCTCTGAGGATTCAGTATATGAAGGCTGGAGTCAGGTCATTGGAGCAGAAGCAGAATGGGTCAAACCCTTGAATTCTGAATCTGATTGGTTAATGAAATCAAGAGCTGTGTGAGATTCTGGACTTCATTAACCAATTAGATCTGGAATTTAAAGGGGAACCCCAACTTGGAAGGCAATTGCAAGGTTGGTTTGAAATACAGTTAGGGATAGAATAGAAAATTGTTTGGCCCAAAAGTCATGGATCTGGTGGAATTGCTTCATTCTCTCTTGATCACTTAATATCCAACTGTTACTTGCAGAGGAAAATGCACTGAGGGCATATGGACCTGTTCATGAAAGAAGAAACAATCACAATCAAAATGATACTTGACCTGAGATGTAAAAATTATGGACTAACCTACTGATTTACCCTTATTACATCCTCCTCTCCAACCACAACAACACATCCATCCTGAAATATGTTCTTCCTCTTCTAGACCTTGAATTGCATTATTACATGTACACTTGTTTTGAGCTCTAGCATGTTGGAATATTGTTGGTATTCAATATCTAAATTTTTCTTTTAATTTGTCTGACATCACAAAAAATGGAGTACATCTAACAGCTAGCACTGATGATACATCTTCCTTGTTGATCACAACAACTGTTCCAAAATTGTTCTTGATAGTATCACATTTGGCTAGATCAGGTGAGTCTTGTAAACTAAAGTGGAAAATGAATTTTGTATTTGCTGGAAGACCAAGTTCTTGAGCAAGAATTGACTTCTGCTGTTTCCTCCTGAAATGGAAACAATAAAATGGATGTCCAATGCCATATTTTTTCTTGTAACATATTCTTGATTTCTCATGTAAAGGCTTAGTCTTAGGTTTGTAGTTTGGTACATGAACCCAAACCACTTTCTTCCTCAGAATGTTTCTTTGATGGCTTATGCCTTAATTGGTGAGGGTGAGAGTCAGTAAGCAATTGCAAAAGATATATGAGTGAAAAAAATAAACATACTAGATCAGCAGTTGAGTTAAAACTGGTCTGTTGTTGGTGTTCCCAGCTTGACCTATTCACACCTTCCTTGCAGTCATGGCTGTATTCCCCTATGTTTGTAGTACAGAGTCTGACAACTAAGGGACAATCAGCAGCTAACTGGGGAAGGTGGTCATAGATGAATCTGGGATTGGGACAGTGGTAAATCAGGTGAGTGGTGAAGAGTTACAGAGCAAATTTAGTTCAACCTAGATCTTTTCAAATCAAAAACAAGAAAAAGTATCATTCAATTAAAAAAAAAAAAGACCAAAGATGAGTAAAACAATTTAAAAATAAATGAATAAATAAGATTATTAAAAGAGGGAACTTACCTTGTTAAAATTATGTGTAATTGAGTCTTGCAGAGTTTTTAATGTTAGATTGGATCTGATTTGACCTGGATCAGTACAATAATAAAAGAAAGGAAATATCAATCCAGAAAATGGACCAAACATGAGTAAAAGACAAAGAACAATAAATAAATAACATATGAGTAAAAAGCAAAAATAAATAAATAAAAATGATGAACAAGGGGACATACCTTATTAAAATGATGTGCAATGGAGTCTTGCTAAGTGTTCAATGATATATTGGATCTGATTTGACCTTGAGCAGTACAATAAAAAAAGGACAAGCAAAAGAGAGAGAATTGAAAGTGTTAGCAGCAGTGAAATGACAGAATAAAAAGAAGAGAGAAGAAACTTACTTAAAAATAAAAGAAACAAAATAAAGATTGAAGAACTTACCAAGAAATAGTACCAAGAAATAGTACCAAACAAGAGCCTAACAAAGGTGAAACTCAAACTAGATTAATTAAAGTATTCAATAGTAAAATGTTAACTGAAGTCATATGATAGTTAGCATCAGACAATAGCAGAGAATGAATAAATAAGTAAGGAGAAGATGAAAGGGATGGACTCACTTACTGGTGCTAGTTTAATTGAATATAGTTGAATGATTTGATTGTACATAGTTGAATAATCAAATGAACAGAGTTGAATAGTTTGATTAACATAATAAAAAGAGTTGAATTGGAAAAAATTGAAATAGTTGATTTGAATCATCAAATAGAATAATTTAAAAATAGCTAAATAGTTTGACTTGATTTGTTTGATAAGTTGATTTGAAACCATTAAAGAGTTTGATTTTTTTTTTTAAAAAAACATTAGATAGTTTGATTAAAAGGATTGAATAGTTTGATGGAAATGTTTCAGTTGAAAGGAGTTGATATGATTAGTTAAACTGATTTGATATGATTTGTTGACTGATTTGATTTTGATTGATAAATTGAATTTAGTTTATTGAAATGATTTAAAAGGTCTAAAACAGTGATTTAAAGCAAAAAAATTAAATTTGGAATGCTGAATTGATTGGGAATGTTCAAATTGATTCAGATCAATTTTCAGAACAATTTGGAACAATCCAGGTCAACAAAAAAGAAGAAAAAAGGATAAAAAAAAGAAGAAAAAGTGGACTCACCTTGGTGGGTAGGGGTAGTAGTAAGGATGGGTGGTGAGTGAAGGTGGTGGTGGTGGTGAGGTGTGTACCTAGATCAATTTCAATAAATTGGTCCAAAAAATAAAATAAACCAAATGGAGTGAGTGATAAGTAGGCCAAGAAAAGAATGTGGTTTTGGTTCAGCTGGCAGTTGAAGTGAAATCTTGCATAGCTCCCTGTAACAGGTGTTGTAGAGTCACAAACTTTCAAGAAAGCAAGTGGTGTCAACACCTTGCATATTTTAAAGTCAACCATGAGATAGTCAAAAAAGAGTTGAATAAGGTCATGACCAATCACATCCTCACCCACATTTAGAGTTGAAGGACAAGAGAGGTCCCATAGCAAGTCACATTTACAGAGATTGTGAATGTAGACGTCAATTCCTGGGCATGTCTCAGATGAGAAACCAGCTTTCCAAACCTGCAAACCAAAGTTGAGTACAGCACAATCATCAGTGCCGGACTTGGGCAGGTCCAAGATTCAGCTGGATCCTGAACCTGCCCATGGCCATACATTGGAAGACTCAGGAAGGTCTAAGATCAGCTGAATCACCCAAGGCCATCCATTTGAAGAGTTTTGGGAAGGTCAAACATGTTTCTACCAAGTCCTGGTAACTACTCTAAACAGCAGTTTTCACAAACTTAATAAAATATAGCCTGTAAGAGTTAAAATAACTACTCTTGAATGGTTTGGAGCCAATTTTAGGCTCAGGAGCAATCCCAGAAAGCTTGCTCTGAGATTAGACACTGAACCTATTTAGGAACACCACAGAACCCAATCTACCTTGCATAGGAATATCATAGAACTAACTTTTACCATTCAGAGGAAGTTCAGAGAACTTGCTACAGAATTAATCTGGGTTTGCAGTTGCACCACTCAACACACTTTATCCAGTTACTGTCATTTATGCAACTCATGCATCTCCCCCACCCATGCTGGATTTGATGGTGGATCAACATTTCTTGGAGAAACCATGGAGGTCAACTGGATGCCCTGGCCTGCCAGTGACCAGTAAATGGGGGCTGTGAAGAGCCTGCACCCTTGATGAGCCAACCAAAATGATCATTATCTCCTGGCTTTCACCTGCACCTATCCCTGGCAATCACCTTCAACTGTTGCACCTGTGGGTGTGATTGTGACCCCACCCCCTCCAATAATCTTCACACCAGACACCAAATCATCATCCAAGTTTGATGTCACATGCAGCCTATGTGGACCACAAACATCCCAAAAGACAGGTGGATGTTGTGTGAACCTTGGATTCAATAGTTCTAGTTTGACCTCCATGAACAGAAGAGAACACTCTCTTCTTTGCTGGCCCTTTGCCCTTCTGTGCAAACTTGGTTCATGTGATTTTTAACCAGTATCCATGGCTTTTGGCATATACTCAGAGGACTTTGTCAGCATCCTGTAATGAGGGATAGGTCACTAAGAGCTGGCCTAAATCCATTGGGGAAGGCAGAAGTGTTTGAGAATCAAGTTAAATAGAGTTGGAGTTGGTTTTGGAAAAAAATTGAGGTGCATAGGTACAATATAACCTGTAGGTATATGTATACAGTAGGATGTGGTACAGGCTCTTAAGGTACACTAAGGCCTGTTAGGAGGGGGGGTTGCAGATACCAGAATCCTATATATAAATGATTTATTCCCTAAAAAAAAAACTAATGATAATTTTTTTTTAAAAATCTTCAATAAAAATAATCCAGAAAAAAAAAACTCTTAAAAACCTCACCAATATAAATCCATTTTTTTTTTAATCTTCATTTTCCCATAATCTAGAACGTAAATCAAATCCTAAACTTTTACATAAACTTTGTACAATAGGTTCACTAATACCACAAACTAATTTAATGGATTCTAATTTTTCTAATTTGGTTCCTACTCTATTAATTAATTTAGATTGAATAAGTGTTCCAACCTAAAGACAAGAAAAAAAATTAAAAAATCAGTGAGTTGAACTTTTTTTTTTTTTTGAAGGAAAAAGCTAGACAAACTTGTTGAAGAATATCAATTTGATGAAAACTTAAACCTTCTTGATTTGTTATTGAATGAAAGATAGCCATTAATCTATTTAAAGTAAAAGGTTTAGGTCCTAAAAGTTCTTGTCTTTCACGTACCTATACAAAAAAAAAGAAAGTGAATTATAACTGATTTTTTTTTTGTCAAAGAAGTTTCAAGCTGTTAAAGAAAAAAAAACTTACTTTAATATCTTCACCAATTTTAGGTTTATTTAATTTCCTAACTTTTTTCTTTTTATTAATCTCATCAACTGTTGTAATAAATAATTTGATATCAGATTTAATTGGATTATAACTTGTAATATAACTTGCAATTAATAAATATCTAGAAGAAATAGTTAAAGATAATGAAATTGTATCTTTTGGTTTTTGTCTTTCTGACATTGGGGGTCCATTTTTGGGATTATAAGGCTTTGATGGTGATAAATTAATTTGATTAGATGGTGTTCTTGAATTAGAATAAAATATATTTAAATAATGTTTAGGTTTTGATGGAGTTGTAAAAGGTGAATTAATTTTAACATTTTGATTTCCATTTAATTTTGTTGGTGATTTAAGTAAATTTAAAGATGTAAAAGATGATGATGAAGGTATATTTGAAGAATTTTGACTAATTAATTCTTCTTGTGATAAGTTATCCTCAAAAGATCTGTCGAATGAATTCGTAGGTCTAGCTAATGGTTCCGAACTTGAATCTTCCTTTTGAAGGAAATCTGGTATATGCCAAACTGGACAACCAAATTGTTGTTGTTCAGCTTCGATCATTGATCTATTTAATAAAATAAGTTTAGCGGTATCATTAGATGAGACTAAGGGGGAGTTGAAGTCAAAAAAAAAAATGAGTTCTTTGACAACTGAAATTTTTGAAATGATTTTAAAAAATATACTCAACATTCTCCATCTCGTACTCTTTTAGTCCAAGTTGTCCAAAGTCTTGAAATAAGTGTTGAAAGTTCAAATAAATCTGAAGAGGTTTGAGCTTGAAAAGCTGAGACTATAAATGTGACAAATGGTTCAAAGGCCGGGGTGGGATCAACTTGAATTACGGTTTCAGTATTGGAAGATTCATTAATTGGTGGTGGACCCTCGCTGATCAAGATTTTGATCAAGTCTAATAGAAAGAGAAAGAACAAGAAGGGAATTCGTGAGTTGGTTTCTTTTTGGATCCAATGAAGCATTAGACGAACCTTGATCGGAGAGCTTTGGGATAGAGATGATCGTTGGCTCAGTTGCTCCATATCGAGGTCTGACCTTAGTCCAAGGTAAGTGAGAAAGGAAGATGGTGTGCACGGATGATCGACTCTATAATAAGAACGCGAATAAGTGTGAGTGTGTTTGAAGTTTGAAGGACAGCGCACGCAAAAAGGACCAGTTAGTTCAAGATCAGAGGTACTGACAATCTCAGGTAAACGACTCAAAGCTGATATCAAGTTAGAATCTTTCCATTCTCGTAAACGAGCAGCTTGATTAATGATAATAAACTTGGGACGATGAGTAAACAAGCTTTGTTGTCCTTTGATATCAGTATAACGAATTTTGGAGATGGTTCGAAGTCCATCACAGAACGCGTCGAATGAATCATTTTTTTTTCCTGATAGTACACCAGCTACTCTCTCATCTGGTAGTAGGCTGTAATCCCAAACCAAGTGATCAGGTGAGGTTGGAGATCGAGAAGATTGGTGTGATGATTGAGAATGGTGTTCAGAAACCAATTGTAGACCTTGAGTTTGACCATTCCAATTCGTGGGGCCGTCATCTGTCCAACTCGGATTCCATCCTGCTAATTGATTCAAAATCCGATCGTAGAGTGACCGACTATTCTGTACCTCGATCAGATCTACGTACGCGAAGCACGGTAAATTGATGGTATCGGTTGAACGTGAGACTTGATCGAGAATCTCGTGGAGGAATTGAGAGGTGATGGAGAGGTTAGATGGCGAGTGAAGGTAAAGGAAAGGTGGTGGAGAGGGTGACTCAAGTAACGAGGTGAGATGATGGAAAGTCGAGGACAGAGAGCTCAAGGCTTGAGGATGGATGGTCATGTTGAGGTTGATTGATACTTTCAACTGGACAACACCCAAAATTGGGCACACTGTAAAAAATACTTGAGCAAAAAAATGAACTGGGCTCAAGTTTTATTTAAATCTCATCTTCCCTTCAAATTGCCCCACTTGGCAATCTGAACAGCCATGTCGGTCTCTCATCAACTTCTACCATCATTATTTTCTGGCTGGCTCAAGAAGGAGCCCAATCAAAGGTCAGATGCTCAAACACACTCTACTTCTTCATCTGGCTCACTCCATGTAATCATTTCAGAAATACCTCTCGAGTGACTTTTTTAAGCCACTACCAACGCAGTCATATAAAGTACGAATCGGTTTTCATCTGCTCAAGTAGTGAACCACCCATGTCTATCTGTCTCAAAATATCAATCAAGAGAGAGAAATGAGAAAACAATCTAAAGCACATCTTGTAATCTGTTTAACCGAACCCTTTTCAAGGAAAGTCACCAGCTGCATGTCCTGCTTTAGAGTTACGCCAAGCGTTATCTGAATCAGCCCATGCAATAATACCATAAGCTAAATAAATAAATAAAGACAAGAGAGGTGAATGAATTGTTAACTTCTTATTTAATTTGACCACTTGAAAATTAATAAAGAAGTAGTAGTTTTTTTTTTCACTCACCAGCTGCGAATGGGACAGTAAAGTAAGGTACTTGTACAATAATTCGTCGATAACCTTGAAATAGTGAATGACTAATGACATTCTTCATCGGGCTTTGACGATAAGGAGAGATAGCTATTTGAAAATAAAAACACATTTAATTGTGGAAAAGGTGGGGGGGAGTGATATATATATATTAGTCAAAAGTTCTAAATCAAGGTGAGTCATCGATCGAGAGAAGGTAATAAAAGAGAGACGTACCATATTGAACGATGCCTTTCTGCTTAGGTCCACCCATGTTACCCCACCATCCGATCTGAAGTTCCAAAGAGATTCGAATATGAGGAATCAAATCACAGATTTTATCGAAGGAGAGAGCACCTTACGTAGTGTTTGCCTGAGGGAAGAGTATATGAATCAGGTAAGAATCTTTTCAAGTTCCAAGTTCTGCTTTGAGAGATATATCGGTGGTGGCAAGAACGACTAACCTGTGGGCATGGATGACTGAGAAGTCTGAGATGGAATCATTTCGTTCGGTTGAGGTTCTTGGGTGTGATGGTCTGTGATCGACTGAGACTGACACAATCCAACTCAGCACGGACCTAGACGGATGTGCCCGAGAAAGGGTGCTGGGTGCGCGTACTGCAGTGCGGCCTGCGCTTACCGAACCCCGAGCAGGCGAGTGCGCGCACCTTCATCGTAAATTGCTTCCTCTAAACCTTATAGCACCTCCCTAAATAAAGTTCTATGACTCTCTCTTTCTCTCAAGTTGTCATGAAAGAAATCATGAATGAAGTATTGAAGAAGTAGCCTTTTCGGTAACAACAAAAATAAGGAAAAAAACAATACACGCGCAAATGAGAAAATGATAGGTGACCATGAGAGTTGAAGAAAGAAAGTTTGTAAGGGAGATAAAGCAACTGATTATATAGCGCTCGTATAACTACAGTATCGCTACTAAGCGTGCTATGTGAGATTTAGGCTTCTTATTCTTGGGAAACATTCACTTTTTTGTCTTTTTTTTAGGGGGGGGGGGAATGTGAAGGAAGTGAGCTTAAACCAAATTTAAGGGTCAATATTAGATTTTCCATCATAAACATGTGACTGTTTTTTTTCTTTTCTTTTTTTTTTTTTTGCTTTTTAAATGGATAAATATCTTCATCAAACTCAAATCACTTTAATCTCAACATCAGAATTTTTTTTTTCAACAAAATACAAGACTCTATGTTTTCTTTGACCATTAGTTAAGTTTGATCTCTTAAAAGGCTTCCTCAAAAAAAAAAACAGGAGACAAGTGAGCCTGTGTGAATATTAATAAGACATTCCCATCATCATCTTTGAATTCCATCACACACATGTTTATAATAAGTATGATTGAATTTCAACAGTTTGGTGGTTTTGTTTTTCATTCTCAAGTTTTTAATCATCATTTCCAAACTATTTCATGTTATGTACAATTGTACTTCCTAGTATTTAAAATCGATACATATATATATATAATGAAACATTTTAACAGAGTGCTTTGATCACTATACATATACACAAAACTTGGATAATTTTTTCTTTCTTACTTTGCAGCTTATTCATATATATATAAAGGGAAAGAGATAAGACACAAGTAAATTTTTTAGATTGGTTTTGAGCTTTTTTTGTTTTTTTTTTTTAAAAAAAAAAAAACAATTAAATAGATGGATATCCTGTTGATCTCATTGGGACGGTATTCATGATGATGTGATTCATCTTCAAAAGGAAAAAAAAATTAAAAAATTCCTTAAATCATCTCGGATCATTTAAACTATTGAGGTAGGTTCGATACTGAAAGCGTAACACAGTGATAGTTGATTCAAAAAAAGTCAAAAAAAAAGTCAAAAAAAAAAATCAGTTAATGAAAAAGATCATGAATTTATAAAGAAACTTACAAGTCCCAAACCAGAATATCTTTGAAATAACCATTAGTAGAATCTTCGACAGTAGGATTCAATTGATTAAAAGCCTAAAAGTAAGACAAAGAAAGATTAATCATATGAGAAGGTAATAATTATTGATCATTTATGGTGGTAATTTGATGATAAATAAACTTACCGCTTTTGTAAGATAGATTTGAAAACATCCTATGGTTGAATCTAGAGTTCCAAAATCACAACCATCTAAAACTATAAAAGTTTTGGTAATATTACCTCTAGTAACAGAACTTTT
>KI573098.1:0-20271 GCA_000500245.1 Cronartium ribicola 11-2
TTTTCATTTATAACAAACATTTGGTAAAAAAAGGGAAAAAAAAAAGGAAAGAAAGAAGTAGTGCCATAATTCTATAGGAAGTAGTTGGAGAAATGGTTAATGAGGAATGAGGAATGAAAGATGATCAGATGAAGGTGTAACTTGATGATAAAGTTTGTATGAATCAAATAAATTTTTGTAAAGAAAACTGTAATCAAAAGTCTGACATCACTGATGTTGGCATTGCAAATGTTGTTGTGCGCACAATAGACAAAAGTATAGTCATAGTGATTGTAGAGGGTGGAATAACATGTAGAAGGGGTTTTAAGGAGGAAAAGTGTTAAAATCAATATTAAAGAGGTGGCTCAGGGAGTTTAAAGTTGTAAGGGACATCCATGAAGGCATTTAAGATTATCTAAAACATTATTAGAAATGTTGCAAGTGGTCACTAACATCCAAACTCCTTATCACAAGCCTTGGTTTACCACTACTTTTTACTCAAATCAATTAATTTGAGTCTAAAAAATGAAAAATAAAAAAAACTTCTTCAATATTGAAGATAGCCCAGTAGTACCAAAATAGAATATGCTCAAAATAAATATGTACCTTTTATCACTGTATACATCAAAGTTTCAAAGTAGAATAAAAAAAACAAATCCTGATGAAATAGTAAAAATACATGAATGATTTAGTGTATAAAACATTTTTAAATTGGTTTTCAACATGACCAGATTTACAGTAGTGTAAAATACTTGTAGAAGAATTAGCTGCATCATTCATTAACAAATTTCTTTCATTGTACCAATAGTCATAAAGTTAGCATTAATTACGAGGGTATCAAAAATAGGTCACAGGTATTGGAGATGTATTGATTGGTGGAGGTGTGGTGTTATGGTTTCAGACAGAGGGGAAGTAACTATTTATTTAGATATGTGGGTGCATGAAAGAGATTGGGGTTCTTTGAGCATGTGTATGCATGAAATAGTCCCTTCAGGTGCTAGGAGGATAGTTTATCATGTGCAAATGTGGAATTTACATTAGGTACAACATATGTAATAGTTGCATTGGTGTATTGAGGTAGTGATAAGAGGTGTAGGCGTGAAGTATGATATTCATAATCACCCTATCTCAACATCAGGGTATCAAAAATGAAGGAGCTTAGTGGGTTTGAATATTAAGGATGAAAATACATGAAAATGGCATGTTTGCAGATGGAAATCAGGTGGAATGTGTTAGTATGAAAAATTGCAGATGTCATTAGGGCTGGTTTTTGGTGGGTTTTGTTTGTGTGGAGTGGATTTCTTGGACTTTGGAGGTTCTGGGAAGGTGATTTCTGCTGTGCTGTAGTGTGAATAGGTAAAAATAGGTGGATGTCAGTGGGATGCTTCTTTATGGCAACCCACCTGGCTATTTCAAGCTGGGTGTGAAGCTGGATTGAGCTTCAGACTYAAAGAGAGCAACAGGCAAGTCTGTACTGGTACCACCAAGTACAGACTACAGCTAGTTGACCTCTAATGAGAGGATTTCTTAAGACTCTAGTTGATTTACAAGGGTCCTCCCTTGGTAGAGTGCCTTGTCTTATAACTGGGCAAACAGTTATCTGCAAGAGCCAACTCTAGAAATACAGGCTTAGCTGAAGGTAACAGCTCTTGCTCCTTCCTGTATTGGTGTTCTTTGTCTCTAACCCTTGGTGAGTCTTCACTGTCAAGGGTGTTGAGCAGATACTTATTATATTGAGTTATCCTCAATTTTGTACATTTGGTTCTTAGTTTGGTGTGTGTGGTAAAAGGTGAGGAAAGGAGCTCACTGCTGAGCAGGGAAAGACAGGTTTATATACCTTTCAGGTTCCCTCCTCCTCACTTTTAAGATATGGGCTGACTTGTGGTTCCAGCTCATGCTACTACAGGGCTACATGGGCCAATCTGTGGTTGGTTACTGTCATGGCAGGGCCTGCTAGTTGGCACCTGTCATAAGTATACATTATGCTTATGACTTTTGAAACTGAGCCTGAGGTGTGGTTTTAATTATTACACTACTTATTACATATATTATACCACTCATTATATATGTAATACATATGCTACACTATGTTTCTATATGTTTTCATCATTTAACACACATGTAATACATATGTTACATTATGTATTACACCTATTCTTCCTGGTTACCATGTCTATGCTTATCTGTTTTCAGTCTGTGGGACTGCTATGCAGTCCTCAGGGCTGACAGTGCTGCAGTACTACTGATCATAATTGTTTCTATTGGTCTGAGTTTGGGTATCAATAGTGGTTCTCAAACATAATTGAATTATCACAAACTCAGTTCATCAAGTCAACTTTATGGCTGGGACCCCATGAAAATACTTGCAGTATATTCAAGATTTTTGAATAAATAAATTCAACTGGGTAGACTGAGTGTTTTGACAACCAGTCACAGCGTCCATTTACTGGTCACAGGCAGGCCAGGGTATCAGGTTGACCTCCAAGCTTTCTCCAAGAAATGTCACTCCACCATCAAATCCAGCCTGGGTGGGGAAGATGCATATGCTGCATAGTCTACAGTGACTGCATGCAGCCTGTTGAGCAGTGTAACTACAATTCCAGATTAATTCTACAGTAGGTTTTCTGACCTTCCTCTGCATGGTAAAGTGAGTTCTATGATATTCCTATGCAAGATACACTGGTTTCTGTTGTCTTCCTATATACATTTAGTGTCTGGTCTCCACCCAAGATTTCTGGACTTATGACTGGAGAAACTTGGGAGCTATCTTAAACTGTGCTGACCAAGAACCTGTGATGCTGTGGTTGAAGTTTTGAAGGAGGCCACTTAATAGTGGGCGACCAGTCAGTGCTTCAGGTGGATCACACGCACCACACATATCTCTGAACCAGTACTTAGAGGTTGAAATTTACATCTGATAGGTGTGATTGACCTGCAGCACTGATTGGCTGCTTGGCAGCCCATTGACTGCACTTGATTGTTTGGTGGGGTACATCGAAACTAAAACATGTTTTTTTCATCGAATTTCTTGCAAAGGAACTTGCACAATGTATCACTGGTGTATGAAGGAACCAGAAGGAAAAGGTGATGCCAAGCTACTAAGATTTGTACTAGACATATGAAGATCTTGCACAGCATCAACATGGATGGTGCGACCTGCTGTTCATACTGGCTCACATGTTGTGTGCAATGAGGGGTACATCACACACCAGATCATCTATAGAAAAGACCCCTCTTCCTGATCCAGTTTTCCCTCATCCCCCTCACTCAACAGATTTCTCTCCTTACTCCACACATCTGCTTGTTCGCCTGGGTCTCATTCATCTCAGTACAAAAACCTCTCAAAGAGGTTCCCAATGGAGCAATTGGAGACATGTGTTCCTGGTCAAGCTTTTCTTCCTCTTCACCCACCACATGTCAATGTCTTACAAACCCCTGCCTAAAATAAAGAATGGAGATGGCCTTTTGGAATTAGGATTGAATTGATTAGTGCTAGCAAGCAGATTCACCTCTTGCCGAGTTATCCTTATATCTCAAAAGCTCTCTGCTTATTTTTCTTTCAGTTGAAGGGGGAAATCCTTGGAAGGCATTCAGAAGAATTTTTGGGCTTAATTACTGAAATTATCTATCTGGCTCCTGCAACTTCCAGAACTTCTGCATGGTTCCAATGTGGACATATGCAACTCAAATTTATTTCCATTCAATCTACCTACTTGGTTCACTGGTCTTCCAGGTCACACAATGGATGTTGGTTCAAGATAGGATGGATTTTTCTTGGGGAAAGCTTGAAAGTAGCTGGATGCCCTGGCCTGCCAGTGACCAGTGAATGGGGGCTGTGAGTTAGGTTTGAGACTTATTTAAAAAATATACTGATGAGGTCTCAACATCACATCAAGTTTAGAACACTACAACAGCTTATCACATCTCTTGTAACCCTTTGATGTAAGCAGGCAGCACCAGTAATCTATACACCCAAGTAAGAAATGGGCTATGGAGTATGGATACAACTCTTTTGGCTGTACAATATAGAGCATTATGCCAGAATAAAAGACCAAATATGAGACCTTCATTTAGCACCTCAATATTCTTTCACTGTCAAATTTTGTTTCAACTTGCAAGTATAGGTTCTGCCTCATAATATTGTCTATTCCACATTGTTGGAAAACAAGAAATTCATATCTCACCATCATCAACTTTACTTTTGAATTGTTGCATCTGATGCCATGCAGGACAAAACTGTGTGGAACAAATATGCTCTTATATAAACCTCAGAGAGGTAAATAAGGAGGAGAGAAGAAAGACAGAACAAGGTGATGAACAGTTATTCACTGAGATGTGTACAGTAATGTACCCAAATGGAAAGGTGAAGAAAAAGAACACCTTCCACTTGGTGCGCATCCCAGATATCAGATGTGTAGCAGCTTAGTACGAGCATAGTTAGCCTCTAGGCTATTACCCTCTCATCCCAACACAAGGATACTTAACTAGCTCCAGTTGCAGTCAGTAAGAAGGATACCCAATGAGCCCTGGGGATCACTACCCTCCCAATCACCTCGGGTTCATTCATCCAAGGATTTGTTGAATGAATCCTCTGAGGTATTTGTCACCCAAGGTTCTCATCCAATGGATTGATTGGAACTAATCTTTCCCCCAGGTGAATGCCTCAGGTTCCAATTCTCTCAGAGGTTTCATCCAACAAAGCTTTGAATGAATACATCTGCAGCAATTAGGATAGCAGTGGACAGAATAAATTGGAATTTTTACCAACCTGATCAAATCAGTATGTGTAAACCCATGAGAGAAGTTACTCTTACAAGTGAACATGGGTTGCTAGTCTTAATTCCATCCATGGCTCTAATATGCTTAACTGTTGACAAAAAAAATGTAAGACTCTCTTCTTTGCTAAGAGCTTTTTTCCTCCATGAGTCATATCCAATCTTACCTATGAGTCAACTTTTCAATGAACTTGTGTGTTTGGAGGTTGTCATGCTACACAATAAGACAATAAAACTGGACTGAAGGCGCTGATGCAATGAACTTGCCTAATACATGTATTGCAAGTTGTTGATTGAACACTGTTCCTTTATAGACGGGATACTGTAACAAAGGAATGTGTTTTCAGTCAATGTGATTTACTGGAAACCCCAAACGTTTGTCAATGTTTGAGTGCGTGAAAGTGCGGAGGGGAATTAATGTCCTTGCAATAATCTATGTACGCTTATAAAAAAAAATTTACACATTATATAACCACTTTGAAATACTATGTGTACTTCTATTTGACGAGTATTTACAGGTATATACAAAACACGAGCCTCTCAGAACGCAATCCCTGTCCAAAGCATAATTATCCCCCCTCTCTTATATAAAGTTTTGGGGTTCTGGAACGTAGATGGGTAACCCGTACATCATATCAAGCAATCCCAGGTGCGGCGGTGGAGGTCGCGGGAGTCGAGGTCGCGGAAGTGGAGGTGGCTGCTGATAACTAGAAGCCCGTTGATCATACCAATAGAGATCCAGGTCATGCGAAGCGATCTTCCCAGAGACTGACTTGCATGGGCGAGATGGTAGCGAGGCGGAGTTTCGATAAATGGATCTCCATCTCTCCATATCAAAGCTTGCTTCACGAGGTCCGAATTTGAACCAGCTTCGCCAAATCTGAATAATCTCGAAATCGACGAAGAAAGTGGAGCCTACCAGCGGGAAGCTTATCATGTACATTGGCAGGACCCATCCATACTGACGCGATAGTGGTGTTCGATTCCCAGTTGGGCCTACGCGTAAAATCAGGTACGCCAATGCACCAAGACCCGAAAGAAGAGAAAGCACTGCAAGACGTAAAAGCAAGCGCATGTGTATTTGTGAACGAATAATTACACGTGTGCTACGCCGAACTAACATGTAGGTTCCAATAGCCGCCACTTTTGGCCCGACATATATGATGTTGGATTTAATAGTCAGTATATCTTGGTCGAAGTTTGAAGATGGCAAGTGAAAAAACAGACAAGGCTTACAGCCGACAAGAAATGCCGGCACAAAATGCCAAAGCATCACCACGCTCACTTCGGTCTGAGTATCTTCGCCCAATGCCCCACAGACGAATTGGTCGGCTAGATTACATCCGGACCGAATACCCTTTTAGCAACCTGAATTTTCACACGTGTGGGAGAGGAGAGACAAACCGTGAACAGTCTTCCACCCCTGTCTAAAGAGTGCTCGGCCAGTGATGAAAGGCGCGGGGAGCGAGCTGACTAGTGGGATGACGACGAGAAAGTGCTCGCACCATATCGATCGATCAGGGACGATGATAAAACGTAGGAGGAAATTAAATCGACTTGCTGGCTTCTTGGCACGTTGAATTTGGTCGCCATTCCACATAAAATTGTCTCCGACGAGAGTACTTGTGCTGCTCATTCGTTGTCTCGAGACACCCAGCAGGATACGCAGGGCCTCGCCCGAGAAAGCGAAAGCGAACCCGGGAATCGTTGCCCAGACTAGGAAACATTGTTGTCAAGAAGATTCAAACAAATCAGAGTGTTGCTTGAGCAGAAAGAAGGGAGAGGGCCCGATGCCTACAATAGCTGATGAGGATGGCGTTTACTTGACAGAGTTTGAAAGGGATCGTTCCTGGCGGCACTGAGGTGTGAGGCAAGATATCTGGATTAGTACATTGAAACATGGCCCTGTCGTCCTCGAAATCGAAAACCCACGGTTTGAACGAGTTAGCGGCACTGGCTTTGCAACCTCCCAAATCCCTCCAAAGAGTGGCATGAGCGACACCCAGCTGGAAAACCATGTTGTGATCAGGAAAGCAAGTAAAACGGGGTGTCGATGCGTATTTGCCTGAGTAATCGCACCAAGTAATGCACCAACGAAAATGATTTGAAATATCTGTTGAGAATTATCAACCCATCAAATTAGTTTATAGGGCTCACAAAAATCTTGGACTAGAGCTTCATACAGGATCAGCTGAAGGAATTGGAAAGATGACTTACCGCAGTCCCCCAAAATACTTTTTGTAGTACAAGAACAAAAGGTCGACCACCAGGCATATCGTCCGAATTGATGAGATTTAATTAGTAACACAAAAAGGCAAGGTAGGAATATATATATACATATATATGGAGAACAAAGGGAAGAGTAATTCCAGTTTACCGTCCCGTTTTTACAAAACAGCCCCCAGAATGAAAGTGAAAAAGTTCAGCCAAAGAAAGAAATAATCAGGTCCACTTCATGAAAATCGGACAATGTAGGTCGAGAGTCCTCAGCAAGCGCTGTCTATGTTGCTGGATGAGACCGAGACTAAATGAGTTGCAGTAGCCAGATATACAAGGGCGGTGTAAATGGAAGGGTAAGGAACAGATTTTGTACCAAGAACTGACAACGCACTGTGAGAACGGGAGAATGGATGAGGTGAACGGCGCTGTTACCTACAGCAGCCGCAGTTCTAGTGGAATGCGTCATGCTGTATCCTAGCAACCGAGCGGTACAGGGCAGTACCCAGTTTTCCAAAGCGTATTTAAGTCTCTAGTCGTCAAAGCAGCAAGGTTATATGGCATGAAGATGGAAAAAAGCAAGCCCAACTCTGGAGAACTATAGGCAGTCCACGACTCTTCACGACTCCACAGCCTTGGTGCATTTGGTACGCAATCGCTTGTCTACTTTCACGTTAAACCCTATGTACTGGACGCGTTCATATCCAACCCGTTACGCGCGTCAAGGTAAATTTAGGGAAAATAGTCCGCTCCACAAGAGAACAGCGTCTTGCATAGCAACGCTGCATATGATCCGAATTTACCAAGACCTCACCTCCAGGGTACGTACCCGGGCCGTCTAGTTTTTATACTTGACGGAAGGTCGACGCCAGAAAGTGATACAAATGGTGGAATTTTCAACATATGTTCACAGACCAACTACCAGTAACAGTTGACTGACTCATATAAGACATTTGACCTGAAGAAATCGAAGTTAAAAAATCATACTGTATTCACAGAAAAAGGCATACACATCAAGTTGTCTCGATATCAATCTCAACTGGCCCAGGTCGGGTAGACGCATTTTGTATGAGGCGGCGTCCTTCATATCTCCGATGGGAAGAGCTGATCCAAATTTGGGGATGTATGATCTACAGGAGAAACTAGCTGACGATTACCGATTTGGTCTTCATCGAGCGTGTTTGTAAGGTGAGACTCCTCACAATTTGTAAGAAGTTGATCAACAGTGGGGATAGGTTCAGATTGGGTCTCGTCGGAGGTAGTTTGACGTTGTAGGTGATTGATGTTGTTGGCAAGCTATGGCTCATCTGGCTGGCTTTGAGGCTGATGATCATTAAGAGTGTTTCCAGACTGTTGCCCGTCAAGGGCATTACTAACTGGATACATGTCGACATCATTTGTGACTTGATGATCATCGAGCCTGGGCCGGGTGATCTCTGATATACTCTCAATCACGGGCTGTTCCGAGTGATCCGATACTTCGGGTGTCATATTCTTCAATCCTTCCGGTTCCGGCTGTGATGGGGTTAGAGTTTTAGAGAAACCAGCGGCAGCCTTGGCAGTTAGTAAGGCAAACTGGTCTTTATGTCTTTCAAGATATTCGACCTCGCTTCGGATCATCATCTTGCGTTTGCCGACCATGTGTTCAACTACAAATGTCGCCTCTCCGGCAATCTTGCGACGCTTGGCAGAGTCAGCTTCTTGCAATCTCTCCCACTCGCGTACCTCATTCCTAATATCGTCTAACGATTTTCGATGCCTGCGTTCGGCATCAAGATTAGCGTTATGGAGTAGGATGTAGCGATTCAATCGACGCGTCATGGCTTCCGGAGTCCCATCGATCGAGAGATCGTGTTGAATCAGTAGCGCCTTGAGATCCTTGGCCTTTAGAGATGGAAAATGGGGTAGAGGAATCTTGTCTTCCGGAACATGGGAGACTGTACGAGCTTTGCCGGACGAGTTGCGAGCGTTCGATTTTTGAGACACGCTGTTCTGGGGCCGAGAGGGTTGGGCATAGGCTGATACGGAGACCGGTTTAGTATCACCCATCAAACATCGATCCACGTGCGAGCTCATGTCAGAGTTACGGAACAGCTTTCCGCAAATCGGACAAGGAACCATTGCAGCAGCTGATACGCACAACACGGGTAGCATTGAAGTTCTAATGAGTATATATTACCCTCACTGCCACTTCGCGAGTAGAGGGTAAACAGACATGGTCAGAATTCACTGACGATTGGATGGATCGGCCGCAACAAGTTCTACGTCACTGTCAGAGCTATAGTGGCGCTTTGAAGCATAGCGTTCGCCGCTCTTTTTCTTTTTGGAATGGTGAACGTCCTCCGAAACTTGCTTCGAGGACTCCGAGTTTATGTCGAGTTTTCTTTGGCTTGATCGAGTGACTCGCGCGCCAGAGGTCAAGCCATCGTGTGGTGAAGATCGAAGAACAGTGCCACCAGATGGACCTGCACCATAGGCTCGGCTACTGGTCGGCCGTCTTGATGAACTGCTGGCTTCCGGAGCTCGATTCGAGCCGTCTGACTCGTCTTCTGGCGCGGTTGGCGCGTTCTTCAACAGACCTTCTAATGTACTAACTTGTGATATCAGCTTGAGGATATCCGGCCGGGCCTCCTGCCAATTCGCTACAACGGTTTCCAGGGTCGGGACTGGCTTAATTTTCTCTTCATGAGCTTCGGTCTTACAGATCGGACATCGCTGACTATTTCCCACACCGCCGAGGCCAGCGGAACCGATTTTGCTATTGGAATTTGCATTGAAACATGTGCGGATACATGCTGAGCAGAAGGTGTGACAGCACCGCGGGATGTGGATCAAGACGGGCGCTGAGAAAAAGTCTTTACAAATCTATGCGTACGTTAATTTCAGTCAGCTTTACGGTGAGGGTGGCAATAGATAAGAGCCCTCGGCTATCGAGAAGGAATTTACCGGGCACCTGAGGGTGGCATCGAGGGTCGCAAGGGACTTTAGTGTAGGAGGGAAGTCTTCGGGCGCGGAAACTGAATCGAATTCGTCGAACGGACGCATCGGTGAGAGTCTTTCGATTCAGAGTGATGTGGTATGAGTGTTGAGGGGCGGTTTGAGGTCAGTGGTGCTAGTCTGATTGTGAGTGGGAGGCAAAAAAAAGAAGGTTGACGTGATTCACGAACCTGAAAGACGCGTCCAGGCTGACAGTATCCGGTCTCCCGGCCCCGAGTTTCGAGAACCCCGAGGCCCGTGGAAATTTTAAAATTTGGGCCCAACAACCAGGGTCAAAGTGATGTATGCTAAAACATACAAGTAGACAACTTTAATTCATGGCCCCAACATTTTTCTACCCTAAAAGACAGCAACACACACTTGTATCTGATTAGATGACCATGTTTTCTGAGTGTACTAGTCTCTCTCACAAATACCTAGTTCCAATGGTGTAATAGACAATAAAGCAATCAGCACTTTTTTCACAAAAAATAAAAAACAGGGTCAAACTTTTAACGTGACAAAGTCCATCTACTGCGTTGGAGGCTGCCGAGAACAGAAAGGGACTTACATTACATCCAAAAAGGATTTTTGGATGTGAGTAAGTCTGGGTAATGCCCTGAAAAACACTCTCTTGTAAGGCCAGCCCTTTCCTACTTATGAATTTCCCTCTGGCTCAAGAAAGAAAAGATGTGCAGTACAGCTTTTCATTGGGTATTGTCACAACCACTCATTTTCTGTGACTGCAATGCCCTTTTGTGTGAGATTTCCACAGGGGAGCCCAGAATGAAAGCACAATGGCTGCGGCAACCTACTGTTTGAGACCTCTGAGTTTTGTTGGCAGAAATGGCTTTAATGCCTTCGAAAATGCAGTCCCGCAGCCTAGAAGACCCAGCAGCTAAGCCCTTTTACCAGGGTTACTGCCTGCTGTAACTTCCACAGCTTGTACAGCCAAGCGGGGTTCAAGGCTCAGGGAATCCATCCTGGAGGACCCAAGGTGTTCACTCAATGTACAAGCGCAGAAAAACACAAGCACCCATTTTGCATTTTATTGTGGCCAATTCACATTGGAAGATCTGACAACTCCATTGGATTCAAAAACTATAGAAGCTTGTGTCAGGCCTAACCAGATACCTCACCAGATAGATATACATCCTGCCTTTTTAGGAACATAATGTTGTTTATCAAGTTGATACCAGGGATCTAAGGTTTGTCCAGCATGTAGGAAATTGATACATGGCGATCAAGTCACCTTGACCCCATAATGTACTGATAAGCCAAAAAGAATCTCTGACAGGATATATAGCTATCTGATGAGGGTCAGGTCTCTCACCAGGTTTTTGACTTTTTTTATACATCAAGGCTTGAATTAGCAGATTCCATATCCAAGAATACAATCCAATTCCTGTTCAGTCATTATTCAAAACCAATGTGACAAGTATATATGTATCTATCTGAATGAGCTTGATCTAGGTTGATTGCCTTTTACTAAATAGTTGACCCGTGCCACCGGATAATTGTCGAAATTAGACTCAGATTCATCTTCATTCAGACTGTTGTCATTGTGAATCTGACGCACGGAAAGCCGGCGCGGCTTTGAATAGACGACTGGACGTCTGAACCAACTGTGGAAAGACGATAAGATTGGGTGTTGGTGATCAGCCTCACACTTGAAAAAAGAACATAATTTATAGTCTTACTTCATCATCTTGGAAGCTTTGATGTCAAGGGATTTTTGTAACCAGGTTGTAAAGTGAGACCTGAGGGTCTTTCGGTAATCCAATTCCATGGCCAGTAAGCCATTGGCCTTCCGACGGGCAGAGGATCGCCATACATGGAGATAAAAGCGAGCATCTTTTTCTCTCGATCGGCGCAGTGTGCTAAGAGAGAGAGAGCGTGATACCCACTTCCGCAAAGTACGCAATTTGCAATTATGTTCGGTAGCAGTTCTGGCAAAGTTTTCCTGCGCCCCATCAACAACTTCAGTCAGCGGATCTGGGGCATCGATAACTCATATAAAGGAACTACTTACTTTATGGTTGAGCAGGCGTTCACACATAGTGTCTTGCCATCTCTCCCAAACATGTTGTAAAAGAAGTATGCGTTGGTTGTGGAGGTACCGCTTGAGTTTCGAGTTACCATCCTGAATATGTCGCGTTACACTGAGCCAATAAGCCAACAGTCGCCTTTTGGTAGCTGTATGCGAGACAAGGATGCCATGGTCAGCAAGTATGCTTCTTCGGGGCAAAGCTAACCAAAATGCGCAAAACGACAAACCGTAATCGCAACGCGTCGTGAAGGCATCGGCTCTCAGTCTGGCAGCTACCTGACTCTGATTTTGAGTTACCCAAGTGATGAGGTATGTACTCCAGTAAAAGCGATATCAGTCCAGGGTTCCAAGACGTCGAGTCATACATATAGTAAAAATTTGCTTGAAAGACACACTGGGTCAGGTTTATTCGAAAAGTCTCCGCCGCTTCGAAATCCCAATGGATGTACAATCTCCACAGAGAACTCCATGCTCTCAATGTTGTCCGATAAATGCGCTGTTAGAAGTAGTCAAATTCAAAAGTCACATACGTATGCTCCGAAAGCCGTCGTTGCTCGCTTACCAGTGTAGAAATGGCGTGCAGCTTCTGCAAAGCTATTGCTTCATACTTTCTCTTCTTACACATGTCGCACCACACTGCGAAATGAAGGATGAGTTTTGAAGGCGAATTCAGAAAGGTTTATGGTAGAGCTCACTCTGAAACCAAGTTTGGAGCCGCCTTTGTTTGCGAGTTTTTGACCAGCGGGTCACCTGCTTTTTCCGCATTCTCTTACGCCAGATCTTGATTATAGTCTGTTTGGTTAATCTGATTCGTATCAGATCGGCTCTATGGTGATCTTCTTGAATGCTTGCGTAACGCGCCTTCATAGCATTTAAACCACGTTGAATCATATTGACTCGGTTCCGTTCTGACGCCAATCGACTTGCATGAATAATTTCTTTGAACCGCTGAACCCAAATAAACCATTGGTCTCGTAAAGACTTTGTATGATTGTTGTGTACATATTCAATATGTACAGCTTCGTACGTTAACCCGAACAGAATGTGAAAGCTGGCGTGAGTAAGGGAGGCCAACATCGTTTATGAATAACCGATCCTTACTCTCCAGTTGAATGTGGATGCGCTTCAATCGATCACGCCACAGCTGAAGACAAACTCTCTGATGTCTTGCAGCCCGGATCTTTTGGGCGAACAACCCACGTTCAGCGACAACCCAATGGCGTATGATAAGGAGTAAAGTATTGTGGTCTCGCAAAGCCGAAACGACGCTTGCGGCATTTCGCAGTTTCTGATCGAAGGGATTTATTAGGGAAAAAAGTCGCATGAGAAGTAAAGTTTGAAAGTCTCAACTAACGTGGTGATAGGCGTATTTCTGGTACCACTCTCGAAGAAAATGTTGAGCCAAACAGCGTTCGCGAAACCCTCGGCTTGATGTGAGTTCGAACCTGTTCAAGAGAGTGACTCAAGTTGATATGAAGCTGAAAAACAAAGATCAATTGCTTTTTGAGCTCAGAGTTGGTGGAAGACTGACGTTCTAGATCTCCAGAAGTTGAAGTGCTTGTCAGCTTGTCTTAGCCTTTGATGAGCAACAAGATCATGTAGTCGGCGAAGGATGGCAGTTTTACTTCTCCACCAAGTAAAAGATTTGTGAAACTCGATCCGACGCGCTCGCTTGATAAACCGCAACGATAAGAAAGACAAGTGAAAGACGTGCGTTTGCTTCGCCCGCCAGACTAAAAGCAGGCGGTGCACAAGAGCGCACGTTGAATACATGTAGAATCTTGAAGAGCGGACGTGGCCCAGCCATTTCTATAACAATAATCATCAAATCATTTGTTAGGATCTTTCCAAGGTAGGGTCATCGATGCCAGGCAAAAGGGGCGGTAAAGATAGACCAACAAACAATCAACACCCATCGAATTAAGGAATGATTTTTTCTGTTTTGCACTTCATTGCAAGCCTGCAACCTGAAGACAAGCCATCTTGCGTCGTGTCTCCTGATGGTCAGGTGTCGCCAATGATGTAAACTTGCGAGGATTAATCTAGTAATATCAATGCCATGGATCCATCAAATTGGTCTTGTGTTCAACGGCTCAGCTTGGAAGTACTGACCTGATTCGGTGAACGCGATCTACCGTTCGAAATTGCATCGCAAGGTGTCGTTCCTTCCTCTTCCACCTTTCATAGTAAACACTTGTGTCTAGCAAAATCCTAACCCGCTGGACCTCGTCGCCTACTTTCCGCCATCTGTCCATATTTCTTTTCCAGCAAAAAAGGGTTCTTCGGAGAATTTGCTGACGCCTCCACCTAGAGGCCAAAATGCTAAATCGGTCCACCAGATGCGGCGAATTTGTGAGCAGCTGGGGGGAGACTGTTGGGTCTAGAATGCTGATGTGCTTTAGCCTGCCCACCTCATGGAGAGAAGAGGGCGAGAAATGGACTGATTTTCTCCGGGGTACCCGTGTATATTCGTGGGGTGAGATCGATGGCATAATCTGACATCCTTCATGATCCGCTTTCCGCGGTTCTTCAAAGAGGCGGGTCGTATGATGATTTTGCGAATGTTTACGAGACATTGGTGTTTCAACAAAACCCGCCACACTGGCAATCGCACGACTTCTCTTGATCGCATCAACATCTTCCGAAGTTTCCGTGCGTAAAGCCTTGAGAGGCGGTGATACTTCATCGTCATCTTCGGTAGCATGCTCAGCTCGATGTTCCTCCGTGACCCGGTGCCATTTCTGACGCCAATCTGTGCCAGGTACCAAGCTCAGCTTGAGAAGCAAAGTATAAATCCTTTCGTCTGTTCGATGATCGATGCCGTGTTGTTTTAGAACCTCGTGATACGGCCCCAGTAAAGCGTTGAATGTGGTCGTGTTGGCTGGCGTGAGAGCCAAAATCTGTGCCAGAACGTCAAATTCGACTCTCGGCAAGGCCGGAAATTGTGACGGGCCCGGAGCGGATGATTTGGCCGAAAGGACTTTCAGTGCATGCATAGCATCTGATATGATGTCGGTTCTTTGGGATAGGTGTGCATCCGGCTGTCTGATTCATTGTGGATAAAAGACCAACAAATGGACGCGCCGAGTCTGAGCGGGTCTGGTTGTATGTACGGTACACATCCCCGCGGGTGAATTTGGTATTGGGGTAGCGGTACCGGCTACCATACGTAATGTTTTCCTGGATTGAAACTCCAAGATGGAATTCAAAGTCTCCTTGCATTTAACCACGCAAGCAAATCATTGGCAATGGAGGCTAGAACTCAGAAAGCTTTTAGTGGTGTCACAGCCACTTCTCTCCGATACAGCTGTAACACCACTGGATACAATACCTGTCACAATTTTTCAGAACTTCTGGAAAACTTTCTTGAAACACTCCAGAATTTCAGAAATTTTATATTTGTACACCATAATTTATCAGAGGATTTCCCTCAAAATTTTCAATCAATCTCATTTTTGCTCTTATGCAAAGGCAAACAAAGTCAATAGTTGGATGGAAAGACTCATTCCCCTCTAATCCAACTATCAATTTAGGATACCTGCTCTGATATCCATCAAAGTGGCCATGGAGGCACTTTTTTTTAGCTTGAATTTTGAGCTACACATAACTACACACGCGTGCCTTGTGTAGCAGGTGGAGTCTTGAGGATAAAGTTTCTCTCTTTGGGGAAACCTCAACCTATACTTTTGACAAAGCTTTAGACAAAAAATCTAAAGAGGAAGACCTCTTCCTCAGAAGGAGATGGCTTTGTCCTCTTATTTGGGCTTGAGGGCATAAGACAGGGCTGAATCGATGAGGCAAGATTTTCTCTCAACTCATGGTGAAAGTTTCCCCGAAAAGATATCAACACAGCCCATAAGTCCCTTGTTCCTGGGTATAAGTGTTCCCCCAAACCTGCTAAGGAACTGAAGGCACTTGGTTAAGTTAGGTATATTCTTGCTCAGCACCATATACCTATATGGAAACCTCATGAATGTTTGCAATGGTATGTGACTTGCTTAGCCCGTCTGTCACAGCATGGTAGAGGAACAAAGAGAGGCCCAAAATTCATCTTACAAGATACCCTATACTAGGAGCTTTCTTGGGTCCCATGTAGGCCCTATCAAGACTCACCATAGTCGTGTTTAAATTTTGGATAGAAGCATCTAAGCAATGTATCTATATTTCTATTCATGGACCTGAGCATAGTTGTATTGAATGAAAAATGTTCAAAGTTGAGTTGAGAATATTCTTCCAATACAGACATTTTTCTGGTGACTCATGTAAAAACTAAAAAAAATTGCCCAGCCAGAATTCATGTGGGATATTCAGTGGTGAGCCTAGTTGTTCCAGAAATTCAAAATTACAACTGGGTCAACTGAGCTTTATTTGGAAACTAGTTCAGCATGGAGAACCACTAATTTCAAACATGTTGATGACCTGTTGCTTGCCAGGAAAACATCAATTCCAGTACAGTCACTACAGGATGCAACATCAGTGTCTTTCATGCCCCAGAAAAATCCCAGTAAGGGAATTTTCTGTGGACTTGCGGTTTGTTTATTCATTGAACGCCATTGGATGTCATTAATGGCAAGTAGAAAAGGGAACATGTTTTTGAGTTTAGTGAAGTGACTAGACCTGCAAAAAGTTTTGAATGGGTCTCAATTTCATTTGTGTTAAAAAACATATTGTGAACCCAGAACAATAAACCTCACAATGTTTTGATTACGATTGAACTTCATGAGTGCCCGCTATGAGCCCTTACTTACCTAGCTATTTGGTTGGGAAATTCGAGTCAACTATTCTTAAGGCTCCCCAAACTAGAGAAAATCACACGATTTCGATTTGAAAGCTTTATGAATGAACGCAGGATTCTTTAAAATGCACCCAGCAATCTGCAAACACACCAATATCAACTGTCTGGCGTAAAATATTCATAGCTGATGGGATCTGATAAGATGGAATATTCAGATTTTGACTTTGACTATAAGAGAGGCAAGCTGAACCTACACGAAGGACTACCCGCTCAGGGCTCTAAAAGTTCTTGTATCCACGTGGCACATTTATCAGCCATCTGCTCGCCGTGTTCTTGTAGAATTGATGTAGCCCATTCAGGATCAGAAAGCCCAACCCATATCAGCGCATTGAAATCACCATGAAGATTTCAACGTAAAAGTCAGCTAGTCAGACCGCATGTACTTATGCTGACGCGACCATCAGCTTTCGGGAAACCTGATTGCCTCTGAAATTTTCCTTCAAATGGAACAATGATGGGACTGTCTTACCCAAACAAAAGGCGTGAGGTATGCCATCGGTACCCCGCTGCCACCTTCGTTGATTTCGAACACCTTCACGTGATTTGAAATCCCGTTGAGACCCATGAAGTTCATCCACTGCCCGATCAGACGATTTGACAACCCCGTTGGTCGATGAAGGTTCAAGTGAAGAAACAATCTC
This sequence comes from Cronartium ribicola 11-2, assembly GCA_000500245.1. Lineage (NCBI taxonomy): Eukaryota > Fungi > Basidiomycota > Pucciniomycetes > Pucciniales > Coleosporiaceae > Cronartium > Cronartium ribicola. The sequence goes on from KI573098.1 coordinate 17,434, forward strand.
TTGCACTACGGCCTCGTTTATCCACCAGTCGGATTCCTTTTTGGTCCAATAAAAGGAAAGCTTGTTGGCGTGTTTTCGAATGAAGTCTTGATCAACATCAACAATTCCTCCCATCTCTGATCGCGCCAAAACCAGTGCAGCCGAGGCGGTATTAACGTTAAAAAAGAGCTTTGTGATTGATCTTAAATTATGAGCCGAGAGAGTTCTATATTGATTTGTAGTTTGGGTGACTGCATTGAGGACTTGTACGATTAAAATCAATAATATTTTGGGGATTAAAAGCGCGAAAGCGAGTTGGATAAGATGTACAATCGGTAATGAGAACGGCCATAGTAGCGGAGTAAGCAGTCGTCCATTAATTGAGTCCTGAATATGAGATATCGTTGGAAATAAGTTGATGTTATGAAAAACAAGATCGGGGAATTTTTCCATGATCTATTTACAGAAGATATACGAAAAAGTTAGCTATCTATGAGGTTTCAAGGATTGGTAAGTCGAGTGGTATTAATCGCACTTTGTTTCCAAAATAAGCTCCCAAACTGTGACCGATTAAGATCAACTTGGTATTCTTTTTAAGATCCATTCCATCCGCTAAATGTTCCACGAGCGCTTGGTGATATTCTACTTGTGTTTGTAAATTTGCATACCGCTTCTGCTCCGTAAACCATAGAAAGTTTCTCAGATACCTTAGGTCTGCATTAGAGTTATTCAAGGACAGGCCGCAATGGCCAGCACAGACGACCTGTGTGGATATGTTATTTGATACAAGATTCTCGAACAGTCTGCTTGCGAACAAATAGTAAAACTCTAATAAACCCGGATTACCGGGGAGCAAAAGAATTAGCGCCTTTGGCGGAGTTACTGGCGTCGTATCTCTAGTGAAGCTGTTGCCGAAGAAAGCGCCCCTTAAAAAATCCGAAGACCATATGTGGAGATCACCAGTACTCTGACACTCTGACGGCCGCCAACAGAATGCTGTTTTGACAGGTAGAGCGAATTTTGAGGGCTCATACTTAAACTGACTACTGATCATACCGCCCGGAAACGCAATGAAGTCAAAAGAAGATTGAACCGATACTGAAAATTGTCGTTCGAGTTCCCAAAGTTATCTCCGGGCACTCATGGCGAAAGTATGTGACAGAAACCAAGGTAATTGAGTCCAAATATTCCTTTTGCCATCAGGTCAAGACTATTTCACCCGCTAATCAGCTCCTTGATCAAGGAACAGGAGATCAGGAGAGGCGTATTTAATTGTCTCAGCAAAGCTTATCTGTGAACGCTTCTAAATTCTCGTAGTTTTGAGAATGAGTTACCTGGACCACCCCTAACCACCCCACTCACCGTGGGAGATCCACCGCTCGGCAGGCAATGATAATTCTCGCACACACAAGCAGACGAATACATGATGATGCATTTGGACCCCACACCAACATACTTCTCATAAAACAAAGCCCTCTTGAAACTTCATAGATCTAGGATCACAATCCACCACTAGAAGGTATGGCGATAACTTCGATCAAGAAATTTAGAAATGAGGCGGATGTGCCGATTACACTTACGGAAGACACAAACTGGATGAAGCCATTCCATCTCTCGGTAAAGAAAGAAGTATATTTTGTTGGTGAATTTTTGGTGGTACAGTAACTCTGAAATGATTAAACGCAAGCTTGAAGCCTCTTTGTAAGGACTCTATATGTCCTCACTGCGTTCAAGGATAGCAAGGTAGGAACGGTGTCAGGGGGGAGCTTCTTTAGGGCTACCACCTGGCTAAGAAAGGATGGACTCCAAGGCACTTTAGTGCCTTTGCTCCTTGTAGAAACAACTAAGAGTCTACACTGATCACCCAAGTGAAGACTACAGTTAGTCAACCTCTGAAAAGAGGGTTTTGGATTTCAAAAGAAGTCTTCAATACCTCAGGGTATATTCCCTAGAGGACAACCTGACTTGTAGTTGGGCCAACAACTACCTGGAGAGTTTCAATCCTGAATATGCCTGAGTGAGGAAGTCAATCCACCACTGGCTCCTTATCTATATTCTAGCTAGAATTACTTTACTCCTTGGTGAGACTTCTACACACCAAAGGATCCTAGAGTGAGATAGCAAATCTCCTGTGAGGTTGGTTTGAGCTTCTAAGGTTCACCCCTAATGTGCTTTACACTCTTGAGCTGAAATATTTTATGGAAGATATCCTTGATGTGTGTAGTTGCTCAGTTTGGGGTACATTTAAAAGTTAGGGGAAGGGCTCATTCACAGAGCAAGGAGGAGGGATTTATATACCCTGATGCCTGTCCTCTCCCTCACTTTTGGGATTTTGGGTTGACTTGTGTTTCACCTAATGCTAGTACACCACCTCCGTTTTGGACCCATGCGTCGATGAGCGCACACGAACTTTTTTGCTTCAATTCTCAATCAGGTCAAGTCTCTTCAGATTTGATCGACTGAGTGTTTCCCTTTCTAGCTGAATGAGCAAAGGAATGTTCACATATGATGAAAGGGGGCTGATGGATGCTTGTGCGCAAAATGTTTCAAGAGTGTTTGTGATTGAATACAAACAAATCTTGTGTGCTCTCGTCGACGCGTGGGTCTGAAACGGAGGTGGTGGTACAGCGCCACTTGGTCAACTTGTGGTTAGTTTCACTTGTAGCAGGAGTTAAAATATAAGCTCCTGTCATGAGTCTAGCATGCTTATGACTCTTGCAACTGAGCCTGAGTTGTAGTTACTAGTATTAGGGCATCTGCAACCGTTGCACTAAATCCCCTCATTACATCAAATTTGATGTAATGCAACCTGGGTTTTCACACTCGTGCCCAATTAGGGCTTCACTAGCTAGTGATTCA
>KI573115.1:0-10352 GCA_000500245.1 Cronartium ribicola 11-2
ATCCCTTTCCTCCTAAACCCTCTTCTTAGAGGTCATCTAGCTGTAGTCTGTACTTGGGGGACCAGTAAAGACTGCTAGTTCTTCATTCATTGAGAGCCTTGATCCATTCTTGGCCTCAGACTCTCCACCCTTAAGCCAGGTTGTAGCCCAAAAGAAGCTGCATCCTGACAAGCATGGTGCACTTACAGCAGTGTGGTGTGGTGTACTTGCACCAGTGTGGTGTGGTGTACTTGCACCAGTGTGGTGTGGTGTACTTGCACCAGTGTGGTGTGGTGTACATGAAGCAGTGAGGTGTGGTGTACTGGTGTACATGGACTTGTAGGTGGACTTGGCCCTATGAGGTGACCCTGAGCTGTTCTATAGATATATGGAGAGCTTGGTTCCCAGGGCGGACCCTATCCAAAGGGAGCTCATGGCTTATCATTTGTCTGGCTCAGATGCATCCATAAGACACAGGTGCCATGCTCAGCAACTTGGACCCTCCAACTGCAAGATGCTTGTTTGGCTTGCCCTGAAATTGTGTGCTTGTGCTTGTGGTACATCAGCCACATGCATTCATTAATCCCTGGCAGGGTTGATTGGAGATGGTGAGTGGGCTGGTGTGTATGGGTGGTATGTACATATAGGTATTCAACAAAGGAATGACAGGAAGGGAAGGGAGGGGGTCTTTGTGGAGTGAGGAGACCAGTGGGAAGGCTTGGGTCCTTGGTGAGGACCAGCCAGGAGTCTCAGCAGGCTACCATGCAGGGAAAGATGCTTGCGGAAAGAGTGCAGAGATGCTGATGGAAGATTTCCACCAATTTCCAAAAATTTCCACACCAAGGTTTCCATGGTTGGCCCTATTGTTCAGGTACTCCCCCAAATTCCATCTTCGCAGATTGCTATCCTCACTGTGACCAATTTGAATAGGTGAAGCACTTTGTTCTATATTGTGTTGGGTTCAAAAGGGGTCTGGACAGCAACACAACCCAATACCAAAGGTGAGATGAGAGCCTGAGGTATGGTAGAGAGAGAAATGGAAAAATTCAATAGTGAAGCCAACCATTGTTGCTGTCTGGGAGAGTAAAGAAAGAAAACATATACACATGACAAGAATATGCTAGTGATGAGTGTAATAGATGTGAAAAGCACACAAACAATATGACTCCAACATATTGTCCTAAATAAACTCACTTGCACAACTCTTTTTTGAAAAAAAAAAAAAAAGAAGGTATTAAGTGAGACCTTTACCAAGCTGACTCCATTCTTGAGAATCCAAAGATTTTTCCCTACCTCACCCACTATGTTGTTTACATCAATCATTTTCACTTCCTTTGATCTTATTTGCCAATTTTCTTATATCTTCTTAACCTCAAATTACTTTTTTCTCATTTTTTGTATGTTTTTATATTTTATCTCATGTTTTTCTCTAATTGTATTCTACCTCAATTACTTAGATGTCTAGCTTTTGGGATTAGTTAATTCCAGTGTCTTACTATCTTATTATTTTATTTTTGTCAAAACCAACACGACACGGCATTGTGTGAACAGTGGGATGTGTTATGTTGGAATAGCCGGATTAGGAATAGGACCATGTGTTTGGATGGTGAGTGGCTTGTGTGTCACAGAGGAATCTACTATGGAAACTGGGACTAACTGTAAACAGGGGGTGTAGGTGATGGTTGGTTGACTACTTTGGGCTGTTTAGTTGATGAGAACTGGGTGTCGCGCTTTGGGCTTTCCCTTTTATACCTGGCTCTCGTTTCTCGCTCCTGATTCTTTTCCTCATCGAAAAGAATCAGTAAGCTATTTCACTTCTTGGTCTTAAACTGTGGTCGTCATCTCACTTACTTCTTCTTTTTGTCTCACTGTCTTTCAGTTTACTGTTTACTGTCCCTCTCACCATAGGTGTGTTTTGTTGTGTCTCGTAACTGGCCTTAGCCCGTTCAAGACTGTCTTGTTGATCCTGTAGCCCAACAGGTTTGCACCTCCCATTCAACTCTCTTTCAATGTTGTACTATCTGTGCTTCTGTCTCACTCTTTCTCTGTGTGCGGTCAGGTTCATTTCCAGTCTTTTGTCTAGGTTCTTTGGCCTATCTAACTTTGTGACTCTACCTGCTATCTACAGGTGTGTTTTGTCGTGTCTCATAACTGGCCTTAGCCCATCCAAGACTGTCTTGTTGATCCTGTAGCCCAACAGGATATTTTGTTTGTAGATTTCTACACTATCTGGCAGTCTCTTATTTCATCCTCACCACTTGTAACTCTTCTCTATTATATCTTTCAGAAGTATAGCTTTCTAATATTACATTATCCCTTGTACTCAACTGTACAATGTCAAAGCCAAATCACACTCCAAAAAAAAAAAAAGAAAAACANAAAAAAAAAAAAAAACATGGGAAGCCACTGAAAAAAAAAAGAACTTTATGCTGATACATGAATTTAACTTTTGTTATTGAATTGACATGAGATTTTGAAGTGAAAATGTAATTTTTTTCTTAGCTATTTTTAGTGGAAACATATGTATGTTCCTTCCATTATGACATATTAGGGGAGAACACAGTGCCATTTTTGTTTATCAGTGATTTTTTATTTTTTTTTATTTTTTTTTTTCATGGTAAATATGATTGCACTTTTTTTTAGATGCCAAAATAAGAATAGTCTCTCTAATTTTCTTCTCAAATAACTCTTGAGAAAGTTGGAAGAAAAAAAAAAAAAGGCTGACTGGAAAAAAATCAAAAAGATGGATTCAAAGTGTGATCTCAAAGAATCTAGTACAAGGAATTCAGTACATAAGAAATCTTTACTAAAATATTTACTAGTCCATTTGAGATACATTGAAACCTACTAGAAACTTGGTATGTTCATATAATACAAAGTCATTTCCAATCACCAGATGAGAATTGATGGGATTTGGTTTGTCTGTAGTCACAATGAAATTATAGTGAGTTAATGTTGTAAAGCACAAGCCCCTGTAAGAGGCATCAATTTTAACTCATAGTATGTCCACATACTGTACTTAAGCAGAAAATCTGGCTACAATATTACAGAAGACAAAGATATATCCATTAGAGTTATTTTAGTTGATTTTTTCTTTTTTAATCACAATTGTTCCCTTTATCTTTCCCAAACCATCAGTTTGGTGAAAATTATATTGAACTGGGCATGTTGTAATATTTCATTCTTTGAGCTATTATCTCTTAGGGGTTTTTCCCCCCCTAAAAACTTAAAACCCCTTTTAATGGAGAAAGAAAGCTTTGGAAACATCATGAAATACTTTGTACTATGATGAAGGCAGCTTTGTGAGTTTATCATCATGCCTACACATAAATTCAATCATCTTTGCCTTTCTGAAATCTTAACAAATACAATATATGCAAACCTATCCTCCTGTGATCATTAGAAGGGTATTCAAATGTTACAAGTGGGAAAATGTATATAGCTTTGGGACACCAAATGCAGTGAATATCTTTTCTTTTGATGACTCTTGAGTTCTGGTCATTCTTCACAAAGATGGTCAGAATTCTGATGAGTGAGAGTGGTTTATGTAGTTTGGCATTCAAAGTTGTGGTGAAACATGTTTCAAGGGGAAATACACCACTAGAGTTTTAGGTTCTGGATGGTGTGTTTTAAGCACATCCTTAGCAGCTCCGTTTGAATCCGTGTTGACCTGACCTGTAGCTGCCAACTGGATTGGAACCTATTAAAAAATGTGACTGGCAGTCAATTCACCAGCACTTGAGCCTTTGTTGCAGGGACAGACAGACAGACTGGGTGTAGTCTCAAATTGCAATTTAAACTGTACATTAAATATACAAAACCTCAGCCAAATTGACCACGGACCTCCTTCCCCCTTTCGAGATTTTCACCAGTCACCTCGAACACCACCATCAGTCTCAACAACACTCATCCGTCAGCCTTTCAGCTATTCAAGGTTTCCTTCAAAGGTCAGATCCAACAGCCCTACCCTGACCCTAGAAATAATACAGTCCCAACTTTCTACCAGACCAGCATCCAAGCCATGCTCGATCCTAGCTACGACCAAAGCACTCAATCCCAAGAGCCAAATCAGTTGGACGAAGACGAGAACCAGATCGTGGACATACAGAAGCCCTCGAGAGCGTCGAGTACCATCAACTCCAAACGGCTATCCCGAGCTGAGAGTCGCGATCAGTTCAGCTCCGGTAGCGTCCTCTCTCTACATGCAACACATCACTCACTCAGCAGCCGGTCTTCACGAGCCCACCTCGAGTACGACGGAGAAAACTATAGCGCTGCATCATCAATCCGAAGGAAGCCCAAGGGTACGAACGGTAGTCTATCGCCTCTCGGAATGGCTGACAGCCACGTTGCGATGTCATCAGGTGCCGGTAGTCGACAGTCATTAGCCTTTGAGCTTGCGGCGGCGATGGACCCGGAAGAGACTGACCAGTCAAGCATCCTCGACAAACTTGGCCTTGGCGATGGGGATGAGGACGATGAAGTCAGCTATGGTCAAGAGGTAGACGACAACGGGATGGATGAGTACACCATCAGGCAAGACGAAGAAGTCGAAGAGGTGGTTGAGAACGAGCACAGAATAAGGGAGACCTCGATGGAGACCCGCTCGAGTGGCCTACCCGGTAGTTTACCGGGTTGGCACGAAGGATTCGGACCAACCTCGCCAGCCAAGTCGATGATAAGAGATGATAGGCAACCGACACCAACCACTCGACAGACCAGACGATCCTCACGCTCTACAGTTAACACAACCGGTTTCAGTCCTCGCAAATCGTCCTTTGCCTATGGAGTAGCTGATGAGTATGGAGAGGAGACAGAAGAAGAAGGTTTTGAAGATATCGGAGAGTTTGACGAGTCAGATGGATCCGAGACTGATGAGGAGCGAGCCAGGACGGTCTTGGAAGCTGGTCTAGTCTCGACGGCGCATTTCTTGGCTGTCCTTAAGCAGTCCAACACCGACTACATCCCATCACCTACGGGGCTGGTATCAGATTTGACAACCGAAGAGTCAACCTCTGATCGACAACCAGCGGTCGAGAAACTAATTGTTGATCTTGTGCGTACGATGGCGGACACCGTACGCGAACGAGAGGCGCAAATCCGCGAATTAAAGGAGATCGAAGTCGCACTCTCTCATACCGACAGACGGGCGCTGGCCGAAGTGGAGTCACTCCCGATGATGCTTGAAGATGCTGACTTCAGGTCATTCATTGTCGGCAAGATGTCCGCTGAAATTGATGACACTTATCCGGTAGCCGACGAGCATGAGACAGAAGCTGAGCTAAGAGGCTTGGATGAACAAGGCTTGGCTGAGGGGCAAATCACACCCCTGGCTCATCATGCCAGTGCCCAGAACCTTCGATCCACTTCCGTTCATCAGTTCGATTCTCTTGGTCACACGAGGATGAGTCAGATAGGCGAACAGGCACCCTCTCTGCAATCAGGCGTAGGATCTCGGATTGTATCGACCGGTGCAGGCCCACATGCTAGTCCGATGAACCAGCTGGATCAACTTAAATTAGTGACCACGAGCTTGATCAACTCCCTCAACCTCATCAATGAACACACTCAGATCGGTCGACAAACTCAAACTGAAGTGGTACGTAAGCTCAAAGGTGTTCGCGGGCTGGTGACCAACTGGAAGGCCGACCACGACAGTCTTGAAAACAGTAAAGAATGTATCAGTCGCTGGGAGTCAGAGCTTGGCCTTGACGATCCATCTACCGGAAAGGTTCGTGGGAAATTTGAGGTGCAAATCAAATTGGTAAGTTGGCCCTTTTTTCCTTTGTTCAAATTTGGTGATATTTTTACAAATGTTTACTGTTTGGCTTTCATTGTATCTCTATAGGCTACAACTGAAGCTGAGAAACTTTTGGAAGATGCATCTGAGCAAGCACGCTTTCTACTTCGATTAGATCCTATCCCAACTTGAAAAAAAAAAAAGATTAAAAAAAATTAAAAAGCTGGCATACATAGTTCTCTCTCTTTTTTTTTTAATCTTTACTTCTCTCAGGTCGCGTTTGAAAGATTAGATTGGTAAATTTCGTTGGACATAGACAGTCAGGTTTCTCTTTCTCTTTTTTTTTTTTCTTGTATGTAGAGGTCAAATCACAGGAATCTAGGTATCTTTTGTTTAGTTGGTGGATCTTGTTGCATCAATCTTTAGATATAAATGTGATCATTCATTTGGTGTACCTCCACTTTTCACTCGATGTTTTTACTTTCAAACTGTTTTCTAGCAGCGAGATTTATTTTATTTTCTTTCTTGTTACTGCTTGCTGTTTATCATCATTAATTTTTTTATTTTTTGATTGTATTTTGATGGGGCGCGGAAAGGTAAGGTGTGATGGTGCATATTGCAAGTTGTTAAAAATTTTCATTTTCTCTATGATTGTTATTAGATCAGATCCTTGAAAAAAGAAACTGTGTCCCTTGAGAATTGGTAACTTTTTTTTTTTTGTTTGTTCATGAAGTATTTATGGTTAATGCTCAGAATTTTTATTTTTATTTTTTATTATCATTGTTCGTGTAATTGTACAACATGTAGTAAGCTTCAAGTCTCATGATCAACGCATCGTTTAACCAAGTCCCCCACCTACGAAAAAAACAGTTCTGGAAGTTCCTGGTTACCCCAACTGTTGAATTAAATTATTGTTGATGACGAAAGATCATTTTAACAAGCAAAGCAAAAAAAAAAAGAATCAAGTTTGAACTTTTTCCAAAAGATTTTTTTTAGTGACACTGGCGTTTTATTGTGTCTTAATCGTGGGATATGTGAAAGCGTTATAATATCTCCTGTGTGTGTCTGCGGATTTTGGATGAGGTATTTACAAGTTTGCTATTGTGTTCAAACCTTCAACAAAAAGCGTTAGACTGATGAAATTTTAATTCTACAAAAGTTGAATTCGAATTTACGTGAGTATTATGGGTGAGTCATCGGAACTATTCAGAACTTTCACCCTAAGAATGGTTCCGTTCGCCAGTTTTTTGTTTTGTTTTCTAAAGATGACCATGGAGATGAAAGCGTCCAGGTTCAATTCTCATCAATATGCGGTATACGTCCTGCGGTCGTCCCTTGAACTTTTGTCCTACTCTTCATTTATATGTGTGAGTATATATTTATTTTTATAGAAATCTTTGATAGTCTCTCTTCTGTGATACTCTCCCCTCAAAATTCTATCACACTCTTTGTTTATATATATATACATCTCCGGTAGTGTCTCCTCTCCGGTGCTCCCCCAAACGTTTGCCACACTCTTTCCAAGAAAAGATGTCACCCGACACCCTTATCACTAGCCTGACGACCGATGCAGATGTATCTAAGAGTATGTAAGGCACCATACTTTTTGTTACTCATCTTCCATCACTCATCACTATCTTTCTGAAGCTGTATTACTTTGATTTGCTAACTCGGAATTAAACTGTGGTTTTTTTTTTTTTTTGGAAATTGATTGAAAACTAGCCCGTGTGGATCTTATGTAGTGGATATATTTTTGCTACCTTCTTGCAATTTGTTCAACAACAAAAAATTCGAAAATCATCTGACAGACAAGCAGGAGTTGTTTGGTAAACACCAGAAACTCTGCTTCACAGACACCTCGAAGAAATCTCACCTGGTCAGTAGAAGATAAAGGAACTGATGAGGAAAAGAGAATTCTTCAAGGTGCACATGTCTGTCAGTGTAGGTGATGTATACACTAGGTTTGAGTGATGAGTTAAACAAAATTATCTTGACTCCTTTCACAGGTGTGATAGGGAAGTGAAACCAAATACATTCCAACATCATCTACTCATATCATAGCATGGAGTGTCTTCTTACTTCATATGCTTCAAGCCATATGCGAAGTTGGGGTGAATATTAGCCTTTTTATTATTACCTATTTTCAAATTACTAATCTATTATGGATCTCAGGCCGGATGGCTTGCAACGACTGCTTCCATCGAGAACCATGTCATATTTCCTAGAGCACTTGCTTTGAGGATTAGCACCAGCGCGGTCATTACCGACACCTTGGTCCAGTAGGTTGACGAAAACTTGTTGAAGTGAATAAGTTTTTTTTTTTTTTTGGCTGATGTTGTTGTTGGTCTGACCTTTGGATTGTGAAACAGTAGACATTTTTCTTCCTTGATTTATTTTATGATTAACTTACCCGAGAAGCGAAGATGCTGGCTGATTCTTTCCACCTGCCTCACCATCACCATGTTTCTCATCGGTTTATTTTTTGTGGTGTTGCTCATCATCACCGGTGCCAGGTATGATGACCCAGGGAATCTACTTCAGTTCGTAAACCACCCCATTCGGCGGCTATCGATCGTCTCAATCGTTGCTTATTTTGGTCACCATGTGTTATACAACGGAATCCTTTGCTGTATGCTGACATTCAAGTTGGTCCAATCAAGGCGTCAGAACCTGGGAAAGCAAATGAAGACAATCATACAGAGCCTACTTGTTCTCATGCTGAGGTCAGTCATTTTTAAAATCTATGATTATTATGGTTATTCTTTTTTCGCCTTATTATTCACTCTGGAGTTCAAGAAGTGCTAAATCAGTCTTGTGCGTCATCTGATTAATTTTTTGAACTTATGAACACAATGGGGTGTAGGACTTTCTTCGTTACAACTCTCATTGTAATAGGGTTAGCCTCAAGTACTCTATGTAAGTCTGAAAAACAAAGACCATTGAAATTTGTTGTTGAAAAGATTTTGATATTTTTTTGAAGCTCCAAAGCTTTCTTGTTCATTGATCCAACTGAAACTCTTATAACTTGATCATATCAAGAGTCTGATGAGCTGATTTCTCTTTTACGACCCAGCTGCTGTTCTTCCTTCTCATCCGAACGCCAAATTAGGAAAGGGAATACCATTCATGTTGATGCTTTTGAGAAGTCGCATTAGCTGTGTTTACATTTTCTCATTCTGTCAGTAGATTATTATGGCTCATCAATTGAACATCAGATCTCTGAGGCGTTTTATTTACCTTGACCTCTGATATTCCATCACTCCTGTTTTTGAAAAAAAAAAAAAAAAAATGCAGTCTCTAGTTTTGCAAACATATCAAATCACCTTGCCTCACAGCAGTTGTCACCTCAATTCTTGGTACCTTTCAATATACATACCTCATGATTTATTGAAGAGGCTGGTACTGGCATAATCTAATTTGGTGATAGATTGATCAATAATACTCGAGCAACGTTAGAAGTTTAACACCTCATCTTTAATTAAAATCGCCATCTAACGATTGGAAAGTAAGACTTAATAGTATTGTGTTGTTGTTATGGATGCCAATTTTGACTGTTTTTTTTTTTGGTGCGTGTTAAGAACACGTGTATTTTGAGTCTTGCAAAAAAAAAAAAAAGCATAGCATCTTTGTGATACGTAGACTATTGAGAACAATGAACTCCAGTCTAAACCAACATCCCAACATTTCTCTCTTAAAAAAAACTTTTATAAAGTGCATTTTACTCATATTCAAGTTTTTAGAGTGAGGATGACAACCAGTTAAAAAAAAAAAATCTTCAATGGTTTCATATTTTTTTTTTTTTGTAAGATTCCTTGAAAGTTCACAGAACCCTTTCATTAGTGTCACCCAATAGCCCAACAAGTTATCACTTTTTCCTCACACTTATGCTGAATCACTTCTCACTAGAATGTATGTATTCAACAGAACTTTGATAATCCTTTGCTCGAAATCTTGTGAGGGTTCACTTTTGTCTATAAATCACTTTTTGTAGGTTGAGTTGGGTGCTGTCAGGAGGGAGCTTCTTTAACGCTTACTGAAAGTGAATGCAAACACTGAGTGTGCTGAGAGATGATATGGTGTTGAGGTGTAAGTCCTCTGTGTGTCACTCCTGACCTGTGAGGGTTTGGTGCTGACCTAAAAAGAGCAGTGTGATAGTGGGGGCAGGAGGGTTCTTTGAGCTGACTGTTGCTTGTGATCTGGGGATGAGGGCAGGAATTTCTCTTTCGACAGATAAGGTGTATTACTTTAGCATAGAGATGGACAGGTACCTGATGAATGATATGCAGTTGAAGCATAAGTCCTCTGGGCATCACTCCTGACCTGTGAGGGTTTGGTGCTGACCTGAAAAAAAAAATGATGTGAGAAGAAAGAGAAAGGAAAGAATAAAAAGTGTCAGCCTAGATCTAAAACAGTTGGTGTGATAACCACGAAATTGGGATCTAGCTACTATGGCTGTCAGCCTAGCTCTTATAATAGTGGTTCAATGACCCTATAAGGCTAGCTTATGATAAACAGCTAATTTAAAGTGACTATGTCACTGGCTGATAACCAGGCCTTATCTGATTGTAATTAGGCACTGGTAGAGGTCATTAATTATTGGCCCTCTCTTCTCTAACTCTTATTGGTTGAGGCA
>KI573141.1:4373-28003 GCA_000500245.1 Cronartium ribicola 11-2
CCTGAGCATCAAAATGCCATGGACTAACAAGCAGATTACAACTCATACTCAGTTTCAAGAGTAACAAAGATGGAGTGTACTTACCAACTGATATTATTACTACATAAATGAAGTCTATGTGTAAAATAACACATATTTAGTCACTCTTTACACTTTTTACTGAAGAGTGGTAATTCATACTGTAACACATGTGTAAATATGTTACAATAGCCAGTACACCTGTTACTGTCATGTAACAAGTGTAATATTATTGTAGAACTGGATTTGGAAGATAAAATAACCTATAGTCTTTTTTTGAAGCTAAGTAATAACTCTAATACTTCTCTAGTTATAACACAAACAGTGTGCTTTGAGTATGACAGCTAGAAACCTTCACACTCAAGTAGCTAGTGTACTTTTGGAGCTACAGTTAAAATAATGACTGTTTCTACTAATTAACCACATGAAGTGCCTTGAGGATACATCATCAATTGTACTGTAACTCTACTATTGACACTTGTACTACAGTATTGACATGAGTTCTCACAGCTCCTTGAGTAGCTGTGAATTATTTGATATTTACACATGTCTGATAAACTGACATGTGAACTATCCATTCAATGACTAGAGATCTTCTCACATGAGAGCATTTCCCAGGATCACTAGTATATTTTATTTGACTTACACATTGTACAAACAAGTTAATCCATTAACTCCATGGTATTAACTACAGTTGATTCAATGAACATTGAATCAACAGTACAAACAAGAATCTAAGAATACAAACAGACTACTAGTTCTCATCCTCTCCATTTCCTTGAGTAGAGGATTATTTGTTATTGGAACAAAGAAGCTAGATAAACTCTACTAGTTGATCCACTATTGTAACAGTGATAAACAAGTAGAAACCCAAATAACTCCAAGAGTTCTCTATTGAAGCAAGCTGTAACCACAAAATTAAGAGCACTTGCTAGGACCCAGAAAATCTATAAAGAGCATCCTCTTGCACATGATAAATCCATCATCATCTCTTACCACTTCAATCAAGAAATAACTTCCTTACAAATTATTTAAAATAACATACCCCTCTTATATTCCAAGGATTATCAGTAGAGTTGTCTGTTTCCTTTCTAGAAGTCCTCTATCGTGATCACCCTCATTTTTAGAGATATTTGGTTGAGTTCTTCCTTGGTTAAATTCCTAGATCTCTATCCACATCCAATTTCTCCATAAAAGTTTGAGAAATCCTCCCTCTAGAAGTAAAACAAGAGTCAGTAAGATTTGTTACCTTTTTCTATCTGTTATAGGCATGTTTCTGGATCAAGTACTAATTACTTGGACGCTCTATTTCTATCCTTTATCCTGGTTAATCAATCCCTGCTACACTGATTTAGTGTTTGCTTAAATCCCACCTAGAGTGATTACCACAGCCAATAAGAGTCAGTGAAAAAAAATTCAATAACTCTTGATTTCTGTCAAAGCCTGACATATTCAGATAAGGATTGAACATTTATCTTTGTAAATATATTCACTTAGATTATTATGCCTTAGTAGCTAGTCCTAGATTTTGTGGTTATACACCAATTATTTTAGAGGTAGGCTGACAGGAATCATCTGTGCTTTCAAGGCTCACCATCAATGCAAGTTAGTTTCCAACGCTATTTGAAGATTTGAGAATAACACAGGAATATCAGCCAAGGATGTCATTGCTATTACACAATTTGAAGTTATGTTCATAGCATGTGAATCTTGAGATCTGGTCTTGGAAGAAATGTTTGCTAACTGTCCCAGACACACTGCTAACATTCAAATCTTCTCAAATGGTACTGAGGTTCTTGAAGATGCCAAACATTTGAGTCTTGCTTCCAATTCTCAGCTTAAGAAAGTAGTCACTTCCCTCCAGCATCATCTTGACCTCCTTGGCAACTGCACACTGTTCTGCCAATTGGATTTCTATCAATCCCTTATTGAATCCTCTGGTCAAAAGCCAATCAATCAAATCTGAGACTCCAATGCCCAACAATGTCAACATTATCTGTATTATGGCTTCTGGCCCAGAAATTTTGCTGGTTCAAGAGGAACAAGCTAAGGAATCTGATGAGCCTTGGAATCCTTGGACTATCAAGCAAGCTAAGTCAGAAATCAATGAGATCAAATATCTCCTGTTCCCACACCCGGTTCAACACTCTCATCCTGAATCACAGTTTAGCAAAAGCAATCATATCCAAGCATTGAACAAGAGGTTTGACAAGTCCACCCTTATGCAAAGCTTCAAAATATCTCAGGCAAAAATCACTACATTTTTTTTTTTGGTTGAAACCTCAGGACCTTCAACTCTTTCCGGCTAAACTCCCAAAGCCACATCATCCAAGCCTGATTGAGACAGAAGGAATGTCCAAACTTCTTCCAAGTCTTCTTCTCCTTCTTTCAAAGAAGAAGATGTTTCTTCAGAAGACATAGACAGTGATTGATCACTGTAAGTACATCTTCTATTTTTTCTTGTGCTCTGGTGATGCCCTGCTTAATATCACTTCTCCCTCTCTCTCTCCATTGACCAATCAATTGATCAAACTCCATATTGCTCTGCCCCCACTCTCTGAACCCTTCCTCTGCTTCCCATTCAACACCAGCTCTTTTCCTACATAGATCACTAAATACAATTTGCATGTTTTATCTTTTTTTGAGCTTGATGTAGTCTGATAGCAACACAATCAGCTTTACAGAGTTATATGAAATGCTGGACTGATATATATATAGATATATATGGCTTTATATGCCAACCATGATTCTTTGGATACAAAGGTGCTTTTAAACATAGCCTCTTACAGGTCAATTGTGCTGCCATATATGCAAGCATAGTATATATACTTGGCAAGATTTGTGCTCCTATCTGTATTTATACTTCACAGCTGATATGTAAGGGATTGGCTGCAATCATCCTTACGCTTATAAAGGAATCCTATAGTATACACTTTTCTTTTTTTTTTTTTACTTGAATCTTAACAAGTGCAAGTGACCTCCTGTGCATGTCACTATCCTTACAAAAAAAAAAAAAAAAACTCAGGTTTTGGGTTAGCCATCAGGTTGAAAATATAAAGATGGTCCGGAGGTTGAACTTGTATAAAGTTCATTTCATTTTTTTTTTTTTAGAAAAACTTCTTGATATCTTTTACCCGATTCTGACTGAACCAAAGTGGCCTTACCGTACACTAAAAAATACACAACTACTGTTTGGTTCAAAAAAGAATCAAGTGTCTTTACCACTTCATACAACCTGTGGATTTAGTGATCAAAGCTTTATAAATGAGTTGAACTAGTTTTTCACACTCCAGATCATCTTCACACATCCTCTGGATTGCCTACAATACCCAACCACAAAATTTACATTTTTGAAACTACTTTCTATTCTTCTTTTTCTTTCTTTTTGGGGGGTAGTATAGATCAATATATCCAGTCCACTCTTTCATTTTAACAAAAAGTAAAAAAAAGGAGTACATAAAATACTCTAAGAAGAAGAAGAAGAAGAAAAACATTTGATTTCCCTTTCACAAAAAAAAAAACCAAAATGCCATTTGATTTTTCTACACTTGTGTAGTTTGTAATTTTCTTTATTGTGATTTTTTTCCACCACCAGGTAAATGAGTTAACCAAATCACACAAAAGATAACAAAAGCTAATAAAACATTAGTAGTACCTAGATAATAAGGATAAGCATCTAATAAAAATCTAGGATGTTGATCATGTTCTGGAGGAGTTACCATAACTTGTAAAGTATTAAACAAATTGGATATACCATTTCTACGACGATAATCTAATTTAAATGTAAAAACTCCATGTCTATCAGGTATTCTAAATACAGTAGAATAAGTTGTATAATTTTTTTGAGTTGAAATTGGGCTTAAAGCTTTTCGTAAATGTGGATCTAACATTGTGAATTCGATTTGGAGGTCTTTTAATTCGCTGGGTCCCCATTCACCATTTTTGAGTGTTTGAATATCGACTTTATATTCCTGTATTTTATATATATCAAGTTAGATAGCTTGTATCAATGGAGAGTTGGGTTGAACAGACTTACGATTTCATCGTTGATTTTGTACCTTTCTGGTTTAGGAATTAATCCGTTTACTTTTGAGTGTGTTGAAGAGATTATACGTAGTACTCCAGTTTGTTTAAAAGCCCAAGCAATAAGATCTTGACTAACTTTAGCATTAGCAGCCTTAGCCCTGATCCAACCGAGAACAAACAATAAGCAAGATAGATGATAAAATGAAGAGGCAAAGAACGAAGCTTACTTGGTACCATCATCTAAAACGATATGAGTATCAAAGAAATCGTTCGAAAAGAATTCTATACTACCGATAAAGATGATACGAGATGAATGACGAGTTTGAAAACCTGTTATAAGTCCAATCTCATCACCAGTTATAAAAGGTTCATTATCGACTTGATCTTTTAAACTTATTTCATGACTATAAGATAATGGACTAGATCTTAAAATATTAATAATTAATGGATTCTTCCCTACTCCATGACCAATACCACGAAAGATCACTTTCGAATTTCGATCAGATATGATTGTTTGATCTTGTATTAATGGTGTTCGTTTTAATGATGTGATTATTTTAGTGGGATCATTTTCTATATTTGAGAAATGATCTATTACTGATGTAGATTTATCATCAAAATCTATATCAAATTCCCTTGCAAAATCTCTCCAATATTCTGATAATTTGGTTGATAGTCCTAATATTATATTTCCACCATCTTCTAAAAATTGTACTAATTTTTGTGGTGAAAGATCTTCTGCAAAAGCTATCATAAGAAAATTGCATTCCATAAGTTTAGTTTCGATTTGAAGTAGTTTTTGTATATGTTGTGACTCACATTTGGTTGTGGGTGCGAATATGATTAAATGTTGGAATGAGATTTGTTCATGTTGGTAAAGTTGTGGAGAAGATTCTTTTGCTGATCGAAATGATAAATCGTGACCTTCAGCTGAAAGGAGAGTTAATTGTTTTTTTAGTGCTTGTTTGAGTAAGTGTTTTAGATGGTAGATTAGATTTGTTTGACCTACACTGAATTGATGACCAGAATTGAGAGTAATCAGCTTGATTAAATGTATCTTCTGTTATGATTAATACTTTATCAGCTGAGATTAATTGGAGATGGAGATGGAGTAAAATGAAGCAAAGTAAACTTGAAATCATTTTCATGTAAGTAAATATCAAATGACCATGTGAAGTTCTTAGAAAATCAATTCACGCTTCACCGATAAATCGAACTTGATGAAGGTGGGGACTTTGAACGTGGAGGGTAGGTCTGTCTAAAACCATAACTACCATACTGACCGTAACTCAAGTGTGTACTTGGAAACACAGTGCAGTACAGTATATGTACATAAGTAAGGTGATGTAAGTAAGTCAGAATGAGTCACAGAGGGACTCGGTCCAGATTTGTACTTATCATCACATAAGTACCTTTTTGAACTGTTAAAGTAGCTACTTATTTTAAGTACCTTGTCTAGTGTCAATGAACGACCCCTTACGATCAGCTTGAAAGCACATGATCCTCATCCGTTTTTTGTTTATTTATACTTGAGCAGCTAATTTATCTGGTGCGGTCGCTAAGTGCCGGATTACTCATATACAACGAAAAACACAAGAGGCGTAAAAAAGAACTAGGGTAAAGAAACCTTCAACTGGTTTTGTCACAAGCTATCCAAAAGATGTGCTATAAAGTGTATATTTAAATGCATCACATTACAAAACAACTCAAAACAATCCAAAACAAACAACAATGGTATCTTAATTAAACACATCAAGTTTCCAATTCCAATCATCTGGAATAATAGGTCTTTCAACTTTGGTAATCAATGAATTAGATTTAATATCAGATCCTAAATTATTTCCTTCTTCTTCATTGATTTTTTCAACTTTTCCTTTTCCTTTTTCTCTAATATCCCAAACTAATTTGATTTTTAAAATTAAATCAGTTTGAAAATTATAAAGTTTATCTTGTAAAGATTTTCCTAAAATTTCTAAAGTTTTATTAAATTTGATTAATTGTATTATTGTTGGTAAAACTGTTTTTACTTGATCTGCGTTTTTTGTTCAAAGACAAACCCATCTCAGTTTTTTTTTTTTGAGACAAAAAAAAAAAAACTTACTTTGAAATGAAGGAAGTTTCTCTAAAGTAATTTTAGATAATTGTTTTAAAAGATACTCTTCTTCATAAATACTACCTTTTTTCCCAGCTGCTTTCTTTTTCTCTTCCTTTTTTCTTAATTTTCTTGTAGAACTAAGAGAAGCAAAAAAATAAGTATTTACTTGTTTGAGATAAAAAAAAATTGTTTACTAACGTTGAAGAACGAGCTGAACGAGTAGAGTAATTAGATTGAGCTCCAGCACCACGAGTATAACGAGAATAATCTGTTCTAAAAAGTGTTGTAGCTTCTGTCATAGCGTCAATTCCATCAAATGCTTCACCTGTTTCTTTCTCATTACGATTCAAATAAAATGCATCTACCAATAAAACACTTAAATCAGTTTCTTCTTGATTTCTTCGAAAAAAAAAACATGACTAGTTTACGTACCGGGTTCCAATTCAGATGCTAATTTGAGCTCAGCTAAGCGTTCAACTTGTTTTTGAGTATGTTGTTGAATTTCTTCTATCTCTTCAATTAAACTTTCTATATATTCTTCTATCTCAACTGAAATACGTTCACTAATCAATTCTTCTCGCTTATATCGAAAGGCCTGATATATCCAAAGAAGCTTCCAGTGATTAGCATTTGTTTTCTCCTTTTCGAGTAAATTTGGTGTTGGACTTTAAAAAATACTTAACTTGTCGAATAGCTTCTGTGAAAGCTCGACCATTACATAACATCTCTATTCCTCCTTCAACATCTTCAGCATATTCAAACAAAACTGTCGCCGACTCTAGATACCTTCCAGATTTCTCTAATCGCTCTACAAAACAAATCAAAAAAAGAGTCAAAAAGGTCACAAGAAAAAATCAACTTAGGAGAAACTTACGAGCCATATCCATTACCATTGAGCTTTCATTCAATGATTTTCCTTCGATTGATAATAAAGAGAAAAACTCATGCCAAGCTTCTGCTTGTCGAAAACCTTCTAAAGCTTTTTCATTCTTTCCAGCAAGAGTATATACTAGATGATGTAATCATTTTTGTCAAATAATATATGTCAACGAAGGGATCTTCTCTCATTTACTTATCGCTTACCTAGTGCAGCTTCCATGTACTTTTGATTTTCCATTAACCAATCACCTTGTATATCTCGCAAAGCCTATAAAAGATAAGAATTAGCTAATGAGTTCTTTAATCAAAAAAAAGCTCGCCTTACCATAACTTTATTGGGCTGACTTTCAAATTCTTTTAAAGCTTCTTCATATAAACAATGTCTTTGAACATATTTTAAAACTTTATCAAATTCTTCTTCTTTATCTTTAATACTTGTACATAAATGTTTAACAGCAATTTGATAGTTTCCTAAATAATCATCTATTTTAAACTTTCTCATATCTTCTCCTAGTTCTCTTAAACTTTGTAAGAAAGGCAAATATTCTTTCGGATCCTGTTTTGTTAAAAATTTCAAGTCTATTGAATCATTGAATTAAACCAGAGATCAAAAAAAAAAACACTTACTTTTTGAGAGTATTGGGCTATCAGAACTACTAAGGGAAGATCGTACATTGATAAAGCTACATTATATAACTCATTAGCATCACTCAAGAAAATTATGTACTTAATAGCATCATCAACTTTTTCAACATTCTGGACTAAATAATAGAAGGATCCCATCTATCAGTTTTTTTGTCTAAAGTCAGGAGATTAGGTTTTTGCTTACGTTTGATTTCAGATAATAAGTTAAGTGCTGAACGATAATCTGGTGGTCTTTTACAAACAAATGCAGTTAAGATTGTATTCACATAATCAAGTTTATTTGATTTTTGATTAATAGTTTCTACTATTAAAGCGCAAATCGAGTTAACTTTGTTTGTACTAATTATAATAAGACCAGGATAAAAAAAAAAAGAGTAAGAAATAAATAAATAAATCAATCTTCAAGAACCTTGATAAATTCGAGTTACAAAGACGTACGATTGATTTGGGTTTGAGGAGGAACCAGTTAAGTTTTTCCAACGATTGGTATTAGGATATAATTGTTCAGTAACATTGATATCTTTCAAATTACTTAAAAATAAATTTAAATGATCAATATCATTAACTTGTTCCACAAACTTTTTTAAACCTTCTTCCATAAACCTAATTAAATCAAAATCCACTATTAAATTAAAATCAATTTTGTGTTTTCTACATTCCAAAAAAGCTTCAAAATATCTATCTTCACTTAATAACTCATTACATATCTTTCTTAATACCATAGGACGTGGATATATAGTCTCTAGATTTCCTCTTGGCATTTGTAATATTAATTTCATATTACTTGGTATACTCGTTATTATACGTGAACCGCGTTCTACTGCTCTTGAAATTTCTATACTATCTATCTCTATCTGTTGATTATCATTTGGGTTTAAGTAACTTGTATAAAGTTCTTTTAAATCAAGAAATTTAACTCGATGCAAGAAATTAGAATAAATTAAATAATTAGAATCAATTGTGAATGATGAACAATCATTAGCAACTAACTTGTTACTAAAATAAAGTTTGGCTGTATCACTCAAACCTATTGGTATTATTTCTTCTTGATCAGTAGAAGAGGAAGATAGATTAATATAATTAAAGGTTGCACAGAATTCTGGTAAACGGTTTGGTAACGTCTTTGTCTGGTTATGGGTTGCTGGAACTGATAAAAAAAAAACGGTATATATAAGTCAGTAGATAGTTCTTATATGAGATTTTTTTTTTCTTACTTTGAATAATTGTTCCTTTTTCAGTTTGAACAAGAGCAGATACATTAATCCCATTTAAACATGAAATGGTCCACCATTTTTCATCATCTGAATTGTAAAAACCGAATGAATTTCCGATTTTTGATGTCTCAATGATAAATTCATCTTCTTCTAGATCAATATTTAAACCAAATTTTTGAATAAAAATCCCATCTCTTAATTTTCCAGATACTTTTTGAAATTCAGTAAAGAGTCCAAAGATTATAAGATTTGTTAATGATTCATTAGTTGAGATACACAATTGACGATATGTTAACGGGTTTTGGTTTAGATTTTCGAAAGTGAAATTCATGAGTTCGATTGGATTTGATAATTTTTTTATTGATTTGTTTCTATTAGAGTGGATATTCCATTGATAACATTTGACGAGACCATTTGGTGTGATAGTAGCAACGATTGGTAAAGTAGTACTAAATGTTACATGATTAATCATTCTTGGGTTATTATCAATTGAAGTGATTGTAGAGAGTTGGAATGATGACATTGGTGGTGGAACGATTTGATATCGAAGAGGGGTTAAAAGTAATCGATCTGAAAAAGATAGAGCAAATAAGTGAGTATATAAGGATTTGGTTCGAGGTTTGATAATTAATAAGGTTTTTTTACTTACAACCATCAACTACTGCTACTGAACCACTATCATTAGGTATCGGAGTAGGATCGGTAAAGACTTGCCATGAAAATTCTCTTACTTCGATATGAGCTAAAGAAATGAAAAACAAATATCATCGATTCAATCTTCTAGAAATGTCTGGATGTATAGAGATAAGTAAACTGACTCGGTGTACCAATGTATAATCGAAGTGGTCTTTCTTGATCCCATGTGATAAAATTCATGAGACCTTTTTGAGGGTTTAAATCAGATTGAACTTCTTGCTTCAGATACCAATGATAATTATTCCTTGTCCAAAGTTGAACTAAAAGTAAACCATTGAATTTAAATGAAGGCCAATTTAGAAAAGTTAATTTAAAACCTTTATCAAAAATAACCCAAATCATTTGATAAACTTACCAGACCGATTGAGGCGAGTAGAAATTGATCTTTTTTCTATACCAACAGCAAGTATAGTAGAATCAGAATTCCATTCTAAACCCCAAACGTTTTTCACTTGATCTTCAATCTTTAAAGAAAATCCATAACGAGTTAATCCATTACGTTCAAAAAAGATTATGTTGGTTAAATCAAGTTTAGGATCGTATACGGCTGAACTTATTATAGATCCCTCTGGTCTCCAAGATATAGGACCATGTAATAATAATGGAGTTATGTCTGTAGTAGTAGAAGATAAAGTAGCTGTACGAGAATACACTTTTATTGATCGATTTTGTGAATTTGTTTGTGGAGTTGCGATTGCAAAGAAAGCTCCATCACCACGCCAAGTAATTTGATAAGATTTTAAATCTAATTCATTATGATTTTCTTGATTTTGTAAATTATCTGATTTGACCTTTTCTTCATTAGCTGCTGATTTACCTAAAGATCCATGAAATTGTGTAGATTTATTTCCCCATCCTAAACTAACG
Organism: Cronartium ribicola 11-2; assembly: GCA_000500245.1. NCBI lineage: Eukaryota > Fungi > Basidiomycota > Pucciniomycetes > Pucciniales > Coleosporiaceae > Cronartium > Cronartium ribicola. The sequence goes on from KI573141.1 coordinate 14,814, forward strand.
GGCTGATCTAAAAAAATCAAAATCAATTAATCGATTAAAAATCAAATTACANAAAAAAAAAAAAAAAAAGTTTCAGTGATTAAACTGACCAGTACCGAATTCATTCAAATTTAAATCTTGTTCACAAAGCACATCAAAAGATTTAGTGAGTAAGATTAATTTATGTGAACCTGTTATAATCACTAATAATTCATCATCTGGACTCCATGAAGCACCTAAAATTTTGTCCTCAAAACAACCTACTCCATCGAACTAATGCGAACAACAAATTATTAATAAGTTAGAGCAAGTAATAAATAAATAGACCAAAACGTTAAAGTGAGATGACTTACTTGTGAGATTTGATTATGATTTGCTTGATTAAAGTTAGGGATAGGACATAATGATAATTGACCATCTGAAGTGATTAAACATATTTGATCTGATTCTAATAAAACTTTCAAGTTGACTATAAATGATTCTATTATTTTTGGTGAATATGATTCATTTCTAATTTCTCGTTCAGAATTAAGACAACCTAGAAGCGTAGGTGATAACTATCAAAGTAAGATCGAATGTGAGTCAGTTTGATTTGATTTATAATGGTTTTTTTTTGTTTTTTTTTTCTGACTTACTGAAGATGATCGATCAAGATCAATATAAAATATAGATACATTTAAATTATTTGAATTAATATTTCCTATTAATAACTTATTTTGTTCTGAGTGAATGGTTATTTTATGATTTGATTGATTAATATTATTATGATTGTTATAAATTGGTTGGACTGATAAATTTATAAGTGAGTACATTTTTATTTTGTATTTGTTATTTTTGAAGGTTCAGTTGATAGAAAATTAAAATTCAACCATTACTTGCAATTTTGTTTTAATTTTCAAATTTTTATATTTTTTTCTCCACCTTAACGGAGTTTTATTATCTTAAATATTACAGTCAAACTAAAACAGTTCACCCAAACATTTACTTATGAGGGTTCTCGAGAAATGGTTCGATTTCTAAGTGAAAAAGTCACGTGACCTGCTATCTTGAGTGTGATACTTACTGAATTGAGTCCCATTCTCAACATTTGTCCTACACTACACCTGAGTGAGTCAAACTTGTTCAAGGTACAATCGATTGTATCGCTCTCTGAAGTAAGACCATGATCACATATCCTTGCTCAATGAAACTTATTCTCAGTGCTTACAATGACACGGATAGCCACTCTAAATTCAGATGGGTATCGGGTGTCAGAGAACACCAATGGAACTCTCAGCTATGCTTTTCATCTAGACGAGTTATGCAAATTGAACAAAATCATGTATACATAGCGTGCATAAATCTAATATACTTTCTGTCCACATTTGATACTACCAAAAAACCCAATACATTAAAAAACAACACTTTTTGTACATAGTTTCCAATTCCTTTTTATGTACAAAAAAAAAACATGGACCAGTGAAGATAGACACACATAATAAGCTGTGTAAACCGAAAGAAATAAGTCTTATGTACTTTTTTTAAAATTTTGCATATTGGTTTGTTCATTGATCTACATAATCATCATCACTCAACAAAAAAAAGAAGGAAAAAATGCATAGCAAACCCATCAACCAGTCCAAGACAAAAAAAATCTTATATACTTTTGAGTTTTTGTGAAGAGATGAGGAGAAAGAGATAAATAAACTATTTGAGATCGAATCAATTATCATATATGTTAATTGACTGACCTCATCATAAAAAAAGAGAAAAGAAGCGCCTCCACGTACCAAAAAAGATGAACCAAAAAAGAAAAAACCAATATGTCATCCGATCCCTCTTTTGCAAAAAACATCAACCCCGAAAGAAAAAGAACCCAAGATCGAGGAAGTTTTATATGTACTTTTGGAGTTTGATGAGGTAATGGAAGAAAGGTTTTATTTATCTGCTCATTATAAAATTGGTCAAGATCCTAATATCAACATGCTATCCCAATCAGACCAGACCAACAGAAAAAAAAAAGCACATACTGTACGTACCAAACAAAGCGTTCAACAATGTCCACGTCAAAGAAATAATTCAATCTTTTTTTGCATACACTTATGCCTTGTGAAAATATCAACTACAAAACATAAAATTCTTCTTGTACTTTTAATTTGATTCAACTCTTTTATGCACAAAAGAAATTCTAGTCGGTTTATGAATTCAGTAAATAATAAGTTAAAAAGACCAGACGCTCAAATTATCCAACACCATTTCCCACTCATTCAATCAACCAGTCCAACTAGTAAAATCTTGATCTTGGACAACTCGATCCTCATCCCCAACTTCATCATGATCTTCTTCTTGTTGCAGTTGTTGTTGTTCATTCCAATACTTAATAACACGATCTTTAAGTCGATTGATATCTCTAAACCTAGATCTCCAATGACTAATATACTCAGTCTTCCTACCAACACAAGCTAAATAAACTTGTGCGAATGTATTAGAATGTAATGCTAATCTTCTAACGAAAGAAGAAAGAGAAGATTTAGAAACCATTTTAAATTCTTCTATTGGTCCAATCTTAGGTAAACCATCTTTTAATTGTAATTTGATTTTAAAAAACTTTGAGGAACTTATTGTATTGGGTTCAATTATAATATTAATAAAATTAAATGAAGTTTTTAATGTATTAAATTGATACGGTAAACCAGATTCATTAAAAACTATTACAACAAAGTCATTACCTATTAAACTTTTTTTGGCCATAAAATGATTAGGTGTTTCGGAAGGTAAAAGAGTAGAGATATGAAAACAAACTTGAGTTATATCATCATTCCAAACATAACTAAATTTACCATGTTCATCATTTTGTGTATCTAATCCAGCTGTATTAAAATGTTGACAACCTTTTAATCTAATTAAAGTACCAATTTCCGAAATGAAATCTATATATGCTTTTGATCCTTCTTTATTATTTAAAATTTCATTCTCATTAATTTGTTTCGGTCCTACATAAATTATACCTATTTTATGAAAATCTACTACAGGTGTATAATCAATTAAATCTATAGATCTTTGAAAACTTGGTACTTCATCTGTTGGAATTAAAATCGGTTTTGGATTTTCATTCGTAAGTAATTGTAATGCAAAGAAAGAAGGTTCGATAGATAAATTTGTAAAATTAGGTGAAATTCCAGTCTGTGTGGTAATTTTGGATGATTGATTTAGAATTGAATCTACATCGATTTCTTTCTTAACTTGATTATGATCAGTAGTATTTAGATTTGATTGTTCTCCTTCGTCTTCTTCAGTACTATCAACATAAAGTGTATCACGATGTCTCAAGACCATATCTAAGACATCAACTTCTCCAGAAGGATAACAGTGATCAGCTGAAAGGTTTTCAAGTTCCCAAACCATTTTAACGACACCAGAAGGTCTTTTAATGATCACTTCAGTCCATCCAGGTCTCCTTAAACATTTAATAGTTAAAATACTGTTACCAATGATCCATGAATTAACTTTTAAAGGTTTACCTAATGAATCATTTATAATCTCATTAAATTTAGTTTGCTTTTGTCTTGGTTTAGGTTCTGCGTTTGAATAAGTATAACGATTTAACATATCAAAACAAACTTCAGTTGGTTCATCTAAACCGTTATCACAAGCTTGTATAAGTTTTTTAGAAATAAATTTAACATATTTTTTACGATCTTGTAATTTTAAAGAAACGAACCAGAGTGCTATAATATAGAAAGCCATTAAATAAACGTATTCACCGAAAGCTAATTCAACTTCATTAACTTGTTCAAATTTTAATTGATGATTATGCGAATTTATATATTGTAATGCGATACCAAAAATCATTTTAAATTCATCTTCAGTTAAATTGACATATAAATTTGGCATTTGACCTAAGAATCCTAATAATTCTAATATATGTACTGCCACTACAGAAGAACTTACGATTCTCATCAAACCTCTCAAGATTTCAGGTAAATATTTCGTAATGGATAAAGGTAATTCATGACAAGCTAAAGATAATGCATGTACACAAACTTTTGCTGTCTCTTTATATTTACTTAAACCATTAACAAAACTACCAATAAGTTCATCTGATTGAATTTTATCAAATAATGATTTATAAGCTAAAAGTGTAGCCAAAGTTTGATATACTATAGAATGTGCATCTGTAAGTTTGATACCTAATGGAAATTTAACTTGTTGAAATAATTTATCATTTTTGATGGTTGTACATAAAAATCTTCGCAGTTGATGAATTTGTTGTGATGCATTGGGTCCACAACCGAAATGTTTATTTGATAATTGATTCGGTAAATGACATAAAATATATGAAACTAATTCCCAATCTGTTTCGTACCTTAAAATTGAAATTAAAGCAGCAAAATAATCTGAGATAGGTAAAACAGTCAAATTCGAATTTTGATGTTGTGAACAATTTATTGATATTGTTGTTGAAGGTTTCTCGTCATTCGTTTTAATTTCATTCCAATCTTTTCTCGTAACGTGATCAAATGTGACTAAACTATGAGTAGATTGAGTACAAATAGATAATGGCCAACCAAGTGATTCAAGATCTTCAGGTACACTCCAGAGTTGTTTGGTTGGTATAGTATGAGTAGAATTAGAAATGAATTTTCTAGATAAGACTACGAATTCATTTGACGATGATAGTTTATTCAATGGATCGCTCATACTCATACTCCTTGATTTTTGATGTGAACTTGTAAAACTTATAACAGGATTATGATCAGGTGTTCTACCTCTCTTCCTTCTCGGTCCTCCTTCCTGCTCTTGTCTAGAAGCCCTAACCAAAAAGGAAAAAAAAAAGAGTCAAGATGCCGAATGAAATCAAAATAGAAGAGGAGTAAGATATACGTACCCATCATCACGTAAATCTACTCTACCAATCATTCCAGCTAATCCTCCAATTTCAACTTCCCTTGAAAATTCTACACGATGTACTTCATCAGCTCTAAGTCTAACTAATAATTTTAAGATATCAAGTCTAGCAATAGTTCCTAAGGTATTAGAATTAATAGATTGAAGATCATGATCAAGTTCTTCAATTTTAATTTGAGTAGGTTTAAGTAAATTAACCAAATCCTTAAAAATTAAAGAACATTGCAAGTTAGAAAATGATGAAGAAATTTTTAAACAAGTTAAAAATAATTTGATCAAAGTTTTAACTGATTTATGAGATAATGAACTTCTTCTATTTAAACAATCTTGATGATGTTTCAAGATAGGTTTCTTGATTGGAGTAGCTGTAGAAGTAGTTTGAGTGGTGATTGGAATTGTAGTTGGTTTAGAAGGAGATAATGCAGTAACAAAAGGAGAAACTTGATGTAAAGCAGAAGGTGGTGATGGCGATGATTGTGATGGTGGGCAAGAGCATTCAGTGTCATTACGATGACTTAAATGAGATTGAATAAAATCGTTAACTTCAGTAGATTGATAAAACTTTCCAACATTAGTAACGTATAAAAGAAGCGTCCTAAAAGTATCAAAACAATCACTTTTTGCTCTTACACTTGTTGTCATTTTATCATTATTGATTAAAAGTTCATTAATAAGTTCATTTTTAAGTATATCAAGTATAAACTCCATAGATAAGTCAATTAAATTAGAATCATCAAAAGGTGGATAATAATGCAGAAGTACAATTTTGGTGAGTGTAGGAAAGATTACTTGATCAATTAATTGAACTTTCCAATCATCTAAATCTCTTATACTCAAGAAAACATCATAAATTAGTTTGATTAATCTAATTTGAGTTTTTAAAGAAGTTTGAGGTATAATAGATAAAAGTGATTTAGATTGATTATCATTTGAATTAGATTGATGAATTGAAGGTGGATGTGGGTTAAAGTTAAAGAATCCATCAAGTAATAAATTTAAATTTTGAATCCAATTTGAATCTTCTGGTTCACAAACTCTTTCAATATCGATTTGATCTAAAAGTTTAAGTTTTGATTTAGGTGGTAAATATTGTGATAACCTAATTGATAATTTAAAGTATTTAGTTATTGTTATTTGTTGATAATGTGCTGGAAGTGGTTGAAGTGATTCAGAAGTAAATTGATTGAATATAATAAAAAACAGTTGAGCGAATGAATCTAACGGGTGACAAGGATGACCTAAAAAAGAAAAGAAAAAAAGATAATATTAATTAACCATTGTTCAAAAAAGTGTTTAAAAAAAAGAAGAAACACAAACCAGGTTCAGTTGATTGAAACCATTTATTTAATCTTTGATCAACAAAAGTATTCATTAAATCTAAAATTGTATTGAGATCATCAGATTTAAATCCAACACTAGAGGAAATAGAATCAAAATGATCAATAGCGTTAAATCGATCAATAAGAAGTAAAAGAATTTGATGGTGGATTAAATCTAAATCATTTAAACCTGAACAGATAAGTGATAATAATTCTTTTTTGATTAGAATTAAACCTAATGAGAGTAAAGTTAGAGAAGTTTTAAGTTGATGTACATCCGGATGATTTAATTCAGTAGTAGATAATGAATCATAATCTTGATATGCATCAGATAAACATCTGATTGAACCTATAATAGCATGAGTTGTTGAAGATGATTTTTCTGTATTAATGATTTGGATGAGAGAGCTAATGGCTTGATTTGATGGTGATCGAATAAGGTGTTTAATTGAAGCTTTAGCTTGTTGGATAAGGTCTAGTTTTGATGATAATAGTGAAAGGTTGGTCAAATATGATGTTTGATACAAAAGAAGAAAGAAGGAGAGTACATACTTTGATTTTGATGATTTAAACCAATAAGTTCAGCTAAAAAATAAAGAGATTGAATTAAAATTTCTTTAGAAGGAATCCAACCAAAAACAATTAAACAATGCAAATAGTCTAAAGTAAGTTGATTTTGAATTTTACTAATAGAATGAATAAAATGATCATTGATTTGTTTGATTTGATCAAATTGAAGTTGAGGTGATGAGAATTTAGTGATATCAATTAATAATTTAGCTGAATGATCTAAAGTTCGATGATTTGAAGCTAATTTGATTAAGATTGAGATTAAGTCAAAATAAGGTGTGATTAATTTACCATTATTTGTTAATAAGTTGATTGAATTAAGTATAGGTTGAATTAATTTGGAGTGTTCAATTTGATTTGAGATTAAATTATTTGATGATTGATTAATAGTTTGATGAATGATTGAATAAAATGTTTGATTGATTAAAGTATGACTATCATGATTTTGATTAAGTTGATTGGATAATAAAGTTAAATGAATTAAATTGAATCTAATGATGTTTAAATCTAAGAAGGATTTTGATGTTGTTGATTGATTTTTAAGCAGTTGAAGTCTTTGATTAATTTTTGTTTCAAATGACAATAATTTAATTAAACTATCTGAACTATTATCAAGTTTTGGAATTTGATCAAGTTGATAATTAGTTATCATGTTTTCAAGTTCAGAGAAGTCCATCATCTTTTGGAATTCTATATGATGATGATGATTAATATGGATTATATTATATTTCTTCTTCTGATTTCTTAATTTTAATTTGATTTTTACTTTGAGTCGTGGTCGTTCGTGATAAATTTGTTTTGAGTGATTGACTGATTATTTAATAAACTTATAATCTAATTTTTTTTAATTCCAGTTCGATTCGGATTGAGATTGAGTCGGTTACTGAAATAATCGGAAATTATTAAAAACCAGAGAACAGCGACTGCGCCCGCACCATGAACGCGGGCACCATCAGAGAGTACAAAAATGCTTGCAACATAAAAAATGTACATATACTAAAGTTAACTTAACTAAATTACAAGTCCAAAATTATGTTCGATTTAAGTGTATTGTTCATTCCTCTATGCGAGATGTCAAACCTAATGCACTCAAAAAAAAAAAAAAAACTCAAAGCGCAGACATTCAATTGTGACACGGCTTTCCGTGCAGTGACTTGGGAGCAGCGAACTGGCAAATGGACAACTTTTGCCAGTTCGACTGTATCTCCACCAATCCATAGGAAAGAGGCCAATGATGTACCTGATCATCTCTTGCTGTAAACGTATTTTATCAGAGGTCTCCGCGGTTTACCCTAAACCTTACCCAGCAAATTGTTACACCTTTGATGGTCAGTCTAGGAAGAATCCAATCTGTATCGATGTGATTTTTTTGTCAACCATTGTTCTGGGTCATTTGTTTCCTTCTATTCACTCCCAAAACTTCGAGTCTACAGTTTCGTATACCAGTTATCTTGTAAAACAGTGATGAACAACTCATTAATAAACATTGAGTCCACCAGGACCGTCGACATACATGTCCTTACACGAGAAGGCTTGCTTAACGTCAATATTTACAAATTTTCAGTCGCAGAAAGAGCATGAGTATAAAGCTTGAGAATAAGTGACATCCTATTTGAACCAGACTACCAAAGAAAAAACAATCATTGCGATGTTACAGTTGCGCAAGCCAGCAAAAAAATGATCACACATACGATTACCGTATACAAGAACTCTGGTGGATTTCTTTGTTTATATTCCCACTCATCTTTCATCTTGAAATCAAGCCTTCTTGGCAGGTTGATACGCACGTCTCAACCACCTCCTCCTCCTAAGTGAAGGTCCAAGAGCAGCCGCATCAACAAAGTGCCAACCTTCATCATCAGTCGTTCCAGTTTCGTGATCGATATACCAACGTTCAGATGGAATCCACTGAAACCCTTCCGGGGGTTGTACCGCCCTAAGATAATCCTCACCGCATGAGTTTTAGGAAGAGAACGGCGGAATAGTATTGGGCTCACCAAAGGCCAGATATAGGTTGAAGTACATGATGAGGCCGTTCTTGCATCCAAGGACGAGGATCACCAGATTGATCTAAAAAACTATCACTCCAACCAGATCCATGTCCACCATACCTTTGATGCTCTCTACAAGCAACAATACAGATGATATTTGATTCAAGCACATGATCGGGAAGCGCGTCATTAGCGATGAATAGTTCAAGACGGGCCATAAGTTTACGAGTAGGAATTCTACGCGTAAGATGACCGAAAAGATTTTGAATCGTAGGATTTTGAGCGAATAAAACGGTTTCACCTGCGAATAAGAGTACAAATTTCCAAGGCACATATGAGGATGCTAGGAATAGCAATATTGCTGATAATATACTTGCATGTAATAATGCTAATGAGAAACGTGGTGTTGACCAATTTAGGTATGGTACTAATGAAGTTTTTACTACGTCTGATGCTTGTGAAATCCTTCCCATCATGTTTTGAATGTTTTGCTGCAAGAAATAAACAAAGGATTGCATGATTTTTAGAGTTAATTTGTATGGGGAGAGAAGTGAGACTTAGAGACAGACCATATTAGAGAGGTAACTGAGTAACGGAAGGAAGAATAATCGAATTCGGTCAGTAAATCAGTGTCTAGGCATCTCAAGGCATGACAAAAAAAGGAAAGAACAATTAGGGACAAACTCGACTGAGCCTTCTGAAGGTTCGTTTGAAGGTAAAGGAGCATGATTTCCATCAATCTCGTTGAAAGCATCATTCTCACGCGTGGTAGGGTATGTATAGAGTAAAATAGAAATGATAATGAGGTTAGGAAGGATGGTGAAAAGGATCGGATAAAGGCCTATATAGATATTCATATAAGTGAATTTCAGATATACACAAATGAGATTAAACCAAAATTTATGATGAAAGTGTAATAATCACATACAAAGACAAGCCCAAGTTCCAGCCCAGAATAAAGTTCTTAAAGGGTCTTTCCAAGTCAAGATTTCCTCAACAACGTCCTTCAAAGAAAAAAAAAAAGAAGAAAAAAAAAAGATCGAATTATAAGCTTTATAATTTTTTTTAGAAAACAATTGAGGGAGAGAATTCATTTATACCTGAAACCAAAATATCGGACCACTCTTTGAAACAAAGTTTTTAAAATTTACTGTGGTAGTTTGTACGCTTAAAGATTCTTTATCGTTTGATGTTGGTGACTGGTTTGGGTTTGAACTTGTTGAATGATTTGCCATTACTGAGGCTCTTACTGTACTAGCGATTACTGCTCCTACTAGGTCAAGTGAGGTCTATGAATGAAGTGATTAGTTACTGTGAATTCCTTTTGATCATATATGATTGAAAGTGAGGTTATTTTACTGATTGTTCGTTCTTCGGTTCTGAGATTGATGACGGCATTGTCTCTCTGAATTTGAATTGGATGAGGAGTGTGAAGACAAGTGAATCTCATTTGTAAAAATTCAGGTGAGACAGTGCAATATATAAGTTCGATCTACATATATAAGACCATGATACTGTAAGTCCTCCATGATCATGGGTTAACACAGGACTCTTAAACCCGATATCATTCAGCCAAACCCCTGATGATGGGTTCACAATCTTACATCATGGAAAAATTCAACTTTGGGCGGATGAGATCAATCAATTCCCTCAACAAGCTATCATTTATTAAATTTTCTTCAAATCAACAGACTCAAAATATTGTGAAGGAGTTGTAACCCTAAAGTGAAAGGCTTCTGACCAAGAATGAGAACCTCTGCATTATGTAAACTAGAATGGGCATAGCTGCAACAGTTCCCATGTATCCCAAATTTTACTTTGGTAATCCTACAGATCTGGTACATTCAGAATTCTCACCAAGAGGCACAGCTGATGCAATCAAAGCTTTCTGTAAAAGATGTAATGAAAAGGATGAAGTAGCACTCTGCAGTCATAAGTCAACCAATGAGAAATTACATGGAAAAACCCTTAATGACCCAGTGTGGGAAGGGGTAAGGTACTGCAATCATCCCCCCCCCATTACCAATTGGATTGCCTCAAAAGGCAAATTGTGAATGAGGTTTTTTTTTCATACAACATGACCACAAAAAACCAAAGAGCATTTTTTATTCTACACACTTCATTCAAAAATTTCAATTCAAAGGACATGCATCCAAGGAACAGCTTTTAAGTCAGGATCCTTGTAGTTTTTGATTCAGACACAAGGCTGTTCCTGCCTCATAGCTTTACCTGACCAACAACCTTCTAATTCTGAAAAATGGAATCAAGCAGCTCAAGTAGAAATTACAAGCTTTTCAATCCATATCCAGTTAGTCTTGTACCATCTGTATATATCCAACAAAGTTGCATTGGGTCGAGGTGTGTTTACTCAACATTGGATACATCCCCCCAACCCAATTATGCCTTTATCCCAGGTTGTTGAGTCAGAAATATCTGTCCAATGCAACTTTGTTGGATGACTGGAACTCTGCCTTACCATTAAATTTTAAAAAGGAACAAAATAAGCAGACTCTGTCTATTAGGATTTTCACATTTATCCTCAAAGTCTCAGGAGCAATATAAAACTCAATCAAATGCATATCTTTTTTTCTGGAAAACAACCATTCCTGTATTATAATATAGTATGGCCAGAGTGTCAAGGCAAGATATTTCTTTATTTGTCTTAATATTTTCTTGGTTCAAATCAGGATTTCAGTCTGTATTCTTGGGCTTTCATCAGGCTCATACTCTGGTCTATGTCTTTATTTGTTCTTTTTTTGCTGTGTTTGTGTCTTGTACAATGTGTGCTGGTTAGAAATTTCATGTTAATGTGTGGCAATTTCATCTATTTATGTGTTTTTTGTTCTAATTTCTAGGGTTCAAATTCAATATTCACAACCTCTTTCTGCATCATTGGACAATTTTTTGCCTCTCACTGCCACTGCCAACATTATTGGCCTGGATCCCAGAATCCAAGCAGTACTCAGATGCCAGGATTTGAGCCAATCCGGGTCCAGATCACCCATCTGAGTCAAGCTGGGTTCAGAATAGGTTTGAGGTTGGCATCTGAGTTCTCTTTGAATGTCAGCCTCCAACCTAATCTTCTTGGGCAGTGCTATCAAAGATACAATCAATGCAGGTCAAAACTCATTGATTGTGCACTTCCATGTCGTGAAAATGAATTAGCACACCTGATAGACGAAATATGGATGGGGTATAACTCCTCTGCATACCACTCATTACCTGTAAATATTTGGTGCTGATAGATACAATGTAGGTGAGGTATAAGTCCTCTGTGCATCAATCCTGACCTGTAAAATGTTTGCTGCTGATTTAAGGGAAAACTGTGAAAAACAGAAGCAAGAAGGTTGAGCTGACTATTATTTATGATCTGGGGATGAGGGTAGACTAAATAATGGCGCAGTCAGATAAACAAGGCGGGGGGGATCACAAGATCAAAGTAGCATGAAAACGTTTTGGGAGGTGGGGTATGTTGTTGGATCTCAAACCAAAAGGCTTGCAGAAACTTGGTAGGGAGCAAACAAAAACACACACACCACACAACTAAAAGTGAGAAGCTACTGGGAGTGGTAAATCTAAGATAGAGTTAACTAGCCTACTCTAAAAATATATATATAAATTGCTGAACTTTATTGAGGGACAAAGAAAAACTGACTAATAATCAACTGTAGCTTTAAAGCAAAAAGTAAACTAGGATGACTTTATCTACTATTGGCAAAAGTAGATGATAATTGAGAAAATTGTGGTTTTGTGTAGGAAGAGTATTGATAGAGAGGTTGTTATAAGGGGGTATGTTGCTCCAATAACAAGGAGGCTTTCAAAAACAATAACTACTGATAGATTTATATAAGCTTAAACTAACTAATTGAAAACTATCCTAAGCAACCAAACAGATGAGAAACCAAATACTCTGCAGAGCTAGACTACTATAAAAGAATCTGAGAGGACTGATAATCTGCTGACAATTTCTGACTAAGACTAGGAATACTGCCCTGTCCCAACAACTCCAACAAGCTTAAAACCCAAACTAGAGAATATAGGACACCAGGATAAAGGTATGATGACTATTTGAGTGTTCAAGAGGGCTAGAATAAAAAGAAAAGAAAGGAATATAGCAATAATATCACACTGGGTTGTAATTATTCTTTTATGATGATGAGATGATGTGGTGATTTTTTCTTTCCCCCTGCCAGAAAGCCCTTCTTATATACCCTTAGACCAGGTCAGTACAGCCAAAAGAGAAAATGAAGAGAAAAAAGCGGATGTGGGCCAATGGGTTATTTGCATCCATGGATTCCTTTCCCAGGCCTCTGTAGTGCAGTGCACCCCGGGCAAGGAGCTGACGCGGGGGGGAGCATTCGAGGATCGCAACCTTTGATAGCCGGCTACTGGCTACTAGCCGGCTAGTAGCCAGTAGTAGACGGATACGGCAGTCACGTGACCC
>KI573203.1:0-24970 GCA_000500245.1 Cronartium ribicola 11-2
GATGTCGGTTTGAAAATCTCACTGATTTTTCTTTGAGAAAGCACTGAAGTCGCTGGATGCCCTGGGCAGCCAGTGACCAGTAAACAGGGGCTGTGTATAATAGTCTAGCTTTGTAGTGTGATTTTCTGTTGTCTGGTTGCTTAGGATAATTGTAAAAGGTATTCAAGTTTATATAGTTATAATAAGGGTAGTTATTGTTAGTTAAAAGCCTCCTTCAGTACAGGAGCACCACACCCCCATTAAAAGTCTTGATTAGTTTAAAGCAAATTACCCTTACTCCTAAGAACATTCTTTTACACTCTATTATCTATCAAATAACCTTATTCTCTATTGTCAATTACTTACATAAAGGTGTTTGAACAATTTTGTTATTGTTATTACTCTTGCTTTATTGTGCCATATATTTTAATCATACCTTTACTTTTAAATCCCAGCTTATATATTTTTAGAGTAAGCTAGTAAACTCTATATTGGTTTTTAGTCTTCTTATAAGTCTATTTTCCTTTTACCTACCCAATTTCTGCTAGATTGTATCTAGAGATCCTACACCTTGTGCAGGTCTGAGCAGTCTATGTTTATTCCAGGGTAATGTGCATGACACTGTGTTATGAACATATGCCACCTGTGAGGGAAGCATATCAGGCAGAGGGGGACAGGTGCCATGGCCTGTCAAGGCATGCCATGAGTTGAGGTGCCATGGCTGGCCCAATCCTTGACCATATTGTGTGTCAATGAACTGTATATTCCTTGAGAGTGACTGGTTTTTTGTAGACACTAAAGAAGTCTTGAATTTCATGAGCCATGAGGGAAACTATTCATTAAATACAGTCAATCATGTTTTTGTAGGGAATGGAACTGTGTAATAATCAAGAGTAGGCTTGAGTTTTTACTGTATGTTGCTAGCTGACCAGTGAAGAATAAAGCTCTGACACATTACCTAAGCTTTGTGGCATTGACTTCAGAAAAAAATTAGAAGTTACTTCCTGGCAACACCTTGATAGTGATAACCTTTTCTTAAAGATTTTTTTTTTTTTTTTGATGACATTACAGGAATTTCTTCCTGAACTGAGCATTTCCAAAATCTTGAGTTGAGGATGAGCTCAAGATGTGGATCGGGAATACAGCCTTCAATCATAAGGAAATACATTCTTGGATTGCTTTCCCCATTTCTGAAGTTTTTAATTGTGCTCTTTTTTCAAAATTTCAACACCTTTGAATGAATAATCCACCTCTTTTTTTTCAAGTTTATAAAGTTTGAGACATTTCCACTGTATAGTACAATCTCTTCTAGAAAGGTTCTCTTACTTGCAATGTCATCTCAAAGGTCCCATTTTCACTCTTTCAAAATGATGAAAGTTTAAGCAAAATTAGAGAGAGGGTTTTGGTTAATCCATTTTCTGCCAAGTTTTTCTTGATGACTGTGACAGTGTGTGTGAAAAGGGTTTTACCATGTGGATCAAAGTAAAATCAAAGGCGAAAATTATTAAAATGCTAAATATATGCCATTTTTGAGAATTTTTTGAGTGTAACCTAGAGCAACAGAAAAAAACAAAAAAAACAATGACAATCAGGCTAAGCGCTCAAAAGGCTAGAACTTTTTTGATAATTTTTTTAGAATTTTTGAGACATCTTCAAGACAAATTTCTGTTAGACAAAGGTATGGTTTTATTGCTTAGGTGCTTTATGGACTTATCAAATGTCCATCATTGAAATGAACATCATCATTTCAAATGGGGCCTAAAAAATTCCTGAGAAAACAATTCACGCATCAAAAAGGACAACTTTGGATATTCCAAAAAGAATTTTGGAGGTTTTAGCTAAAAAAATTAAAGGCCTTTTCATGTGGACTTTAGGAGAAAGCCTGTAGAATTTTGCTTTCTGACCTTGAGCCTGAAAATAGATGGCTGAAAAAAAGAAAAAAAAAAAAAAAAACATGAAATTACAAACCAGAGCATTTTTGTTACTTCAGCTTGGTAGATATTTTCTTTTTTTTGAGAATCTTTCACCACCATCTTTACTTTTAAACCTTCATTCCAAATGATTTGAAAAAAAAGCTACCAAAATAGATCAAAGGAAAAAAAAAAAAATCAAAATAATCAAAAGATTATTAGAAAAAAACACAGGAAATTCTAACATTCTGAAAAGGTTTGGTCTTTTGTTCTTTTTTTCTCCAAAAATTGATACAGAGCCAAAAAGTAAAGAGAAGGTATCACAAAAGCACTGACAAGAAAAGAAAAAAATTACTGCACTAGATGTGATTTGGGTTTGATAAAATCTCAGAAACCTCAGCCTAGATTAGTTCATCTGATCTGCAAGAAAAACACCCCTGTTGGGTGTGTAAGGTGGAATAAAGACACCCCTTTGTACCAATCCACATACCTGACAACAGTGTGTGTCTTGCAAAAGCAGCGGTTTAGCATGATGTGGTGAGTTTTGTTACATGAGCACCATAGGTGACCATAATACACAGAAGTATCTGAACTAATTCCGTAAAGATGTAGATTAACTCTTACTATCTGTTCCCTTCATACAGTTAAGAACATATCAGATGTTCACAGTGAGTATTGTTGAAATTTTTCGAGCATCCAAATTAAATTATGTAAGTCAAGCAATTATAGCAAGTTTTTTTATTTTTTTATTCTTTTGCTCAAATTTTCACTCAAGACAAGTATGAAATATCAGCAGGCTGACTAGGTAGGAAACCTGACAAGCGCCTAGCGCCAGAGGAGACTTGGTCAAGTTTGACCATAGGTAAGTACTTATAACTACATCATTGAGTATATCCGTGTAAGGCGGGCGGCCACAGTATGCTTATAGCTAGCCCCCTTTCCGCTAGTGTCTCGATTTCACTTTCCATCAACTGCGAAACTCACGACAAATAGAAGACAGTTCGAAGGAATGCTCCCCAAGGCTTTTTCCAGTCCCTCGGCTTTCGTACCCCGCCGTTCCCTTGCACCCATTCTTGATACACCCTGTCTGACAAATCGTTCTTCACGTTGTGTTCTACTACTTGGCTTCGAACGACCATTTGCAACAGTGGTGACCGACCAGAAAAAGAAAGTGTCAAATGAAATTGAGGACGATGTAGTAAAAAAATCAATTGGTCATCATCGCATACTCAAAAAGGCCGTAAAACCTGGTATGCTAAGCAGGTGTCGACTTTCAGAATACTACGATAACCACCTGTCTAGCGATATGCTTTACATGACCTATCAATTACCGGCTGGCTACGCAATGGACGGATCAACGCCTCATACCTCGAACGGTAGAGGAATCACCGTTCATCCCGATCCACTCTCAAAGCTTCCTCAGTGGGATCCCACCGATCCATACACACGAAACAGACCACCTCGTCCCCCGAAAGGAGGTACATGTGCTATTCCTCGGCGACCTCCTGCCGATACCTCTCCGGATCACGCGATCCGGCTTGAGAAAATTTCTCTTGATATTCATGTCCCTGAATCAATACATACCAAAAAAGAGTTACTCGGAGCCATTTATTTACTTCAACTTATTACTGGACAACCCGATCGAACCGGTCTCTCCGCTAAAGCCCTCTCGGCTTTACCTTCCCGTCAAGGTATTTACCTTAGTAAAACCAAGGACGCTTCGACAACATTCCGAGTACGCCGAGGGATGACATGTGGAGTGCATGTTGATTTACGTGGACCCGAGATGTTTAATTTTGTGGATGTTTTGATCACCTTTGTGCTACCACGGCTGAAAGACTATAATGGTTTCAAGCTCCCTCCTCACGATGTTCATCAACGTTACACGTCCATGGTCAGCGGAACAGCTCAATTAGGTCTTCCAGCAAGTGGAATGGGCTTGTGGCCCGGTGTCGAAGAAAGTTTAGAGAATTGGCCACGTAAATATGGCATGAACATTCATTTTGTGACAAATGCAACTGGACCTGGTGCTTCGGATAAAGCGTGAGAAATTCGTTGTTTGAACCTTACTGTGATCATGGGTCCCGAGGAGAACTGATGATGACGATGGTTTTCTGACTTGATTCGATTTTGTAGTCGTGCATTAATGAGTGGATTTAGAATTCCTTTTGTTAGACCAGAGGATGCAAGGCTCAAAGCCTAATGAATATCTTGTTCATCAATGTGCAAATCTTTTCGCGCTGAAACCAAAACCTCCTTTTTTGGGTCATCCTCACTGCGCCTTGCATCAATCTATCTTATGAAACAGAGTACAATTTTTTTTCATTTTCAATACCTTTTGGAAACTGTTAATATGATGAATATCAAGTATTCAATAAACCAAACATGCAGCTACTTGATGCCCAACTTGAAAAAAATATTCTCTGATATATTTTTTCTCTCTGCTAGTAGCCTGACCATACAACATGCTGTACAGAGTTGCCCCCCTCAATGTGAATTTGGCAATGAGGTATTGCCTATGACAAGCTCATTGACGGTATTTATCCCATTAACCAAATTGACTGGCCGGGGACGTGTACATAAAAGATGCTTCCTTCTGTCAGCCTCTGTGAATGGAAATGCCTCACCAAAAACTGAGTGCTGGGCCCTGTAGAATGCAGACAGCACACCCCTGTAGGGAAATGACCCAGATCATCCGGTATATGTACTCTCGAGTACATATACTCTGCCTATAGATATCAAAATATATGTACCCCCAGTGACCTGATGGGTTCAAGTGAAAGAAGCGCAACATGATACAGTTAACCCTCTTAATAAATACCCACAACACACCGATTACAACATATAAGCTTACATTGGATTGGGTGGGTTTACCTTGAGTTTTAGGCGTCAGAACAAATCTGAATAAGCATATATGGGCACAACAAGAGTGTGGAATGATACCCCCCCACACACAGACAGTCATACGTGATGAATGTAATAGTCTGATGATCAGTACCAAATACAGTATGGAGTCACAAAAAAAAAACAAGATACATGTAACTCATGAATTATGCTGATTGATGTCCATCCATTAAATGAGGTTTTGAGAAAAAGTGGATCTATTAGATAGAAAAAGGAAGGGAGGGGGACGCACATCTGTAAGTCTGGAGAAAGGACAACTCAAAATTGTAACCACTCAGAGACCCGGAAAGGAATACACTATGTATACAAGAATGGAGAAGGATTACATCTTGTAGTTGACCCTATCTGAAAGAGTAGACCTATTCCATATTTCAATTTTCACATATTTTTTCTGTTCCATGTTTTACAGGCCAAAAGATCGTTTGACCATTTCTACAGTCTCAGGGGGACCGATGGTTTTACTCAAATCTACAGAGACAAACCAATGCCAAGGTCAAAACACTTTTTTTATTTTAAGGAAAGGGGTGATATGAAAGAGGCACGGATATAGAACAGGCAAACATACCATCCGAAAGCTTGATACAGGGAATTTGATTAACGGTTGATAGCTTAATCACAATATTTAACGCTTTTGAGACCCCCGCAGCGTCTCCATTTTGACTGATTTTTTTAAAATCTGATAGAAACCGGAGCAAAAGAACAATGTGGGATGACAGAATCAAATGATTTTCAGTTGATGATTTACTTTCAGCAATCAGGAGGAAGGTTAGAAACGCACCGTTGGTGAGATGAGTGCCTATGCCATATGACTCATTGACACCCTCTTCCTCACAAAAGTGACGCAACTCGAGGCAACGATCGACATTGAGTCCGTCTGAAAATACGATCAATTCTGCCAGGTGAAGACAAAGATTGCAAATTTCATGCCATGGCCAGGTTTGAAATTAGAGGTCGAAGGAGCCAAGGTATGCAAGATGAAAAAGTCAACTTGCTAGACTTGGGTTCTATGCCCACTTTTTGCCAGAGTTTCTTAGCTGCAATCACAAACTGCTTCGGATCTCCACTATCTTGGCGGAGACCAGTCCAACGTCTTGCTCGCTCGGGATCTGAAGCCAACTCCCCAAAGAAAGGCCCTGCGTGGTTTTAGGAACGTTAGTTGCTTGAAGCAAGAACATTTGATTAACTGGAGTTCGATGAAGAAGTACAAACAAACTGGTAGAAAAAGTGTCAGTAAGTGCTACAAGTAAGCTAGCTTGTTGGCCAAACGTTCTTTCCCAAAGTTCAAGCGCGCGAATGTTGGAGCCATGATAACCGCCCAGCGCAGCCTCAGCCATCACGAATTCGTGGGCGATCGTTCCAACCGGCTGTAAACCGTAATGCATGGCAAAGTAAACGTTGGAGGTGCCTGCGAATGTACCATTTCTCGCTTTTTTTGCACCGATCATCAGACCCTCGATCACCAGCCGCTGAGCCTCGATCGAACGCCGGCGACGTGTTCCAAACTCGACAATCTTGCAGCCAGCATCGAGTAGCCGGATGGCTTTATGGGTTGCGGCTTCAAGTTGACCATTATATGTCCAATCCCGATCAACTATCTCGAAATAAGCTGCACTGATGATGGCCAATAAGGGGACTTCGTATAAGATTGTATCCAACCAAAGACCGGAGATTGCGATTTCAAGCTCGCCCATCCCTTCAATCTCAGATTGGGGTACGAAACGTAAATTAAGATGTTCGGTAGGCTTGAATCGATAGGCGGTCAAGTAATCCAAATACGATTTAGGGAAATAAGGGCACTTGAGCTCAAGCCAAGTGCGTTCCTCGCTAGTCAGTGCGAGCTTCTCAAGCTCTGCCAGTTAATCACAGGCGCGGATTAGATAGCAAAAAATGTTGACAAATCATGAGCACAGTGCAGTATATGATATCAAGTCTCTCAGCAACCTGGATACAAACTTGTAGAGCCGAAGGTGAATCAAAAAGAGGACGAACTCGAGACCGAAAGTTTGATAAGCTCAAAGCATTCTAGCGAGATGAGCCGTTGATGGTCTTTTGCTCGATTAATAAACATGTACGAAACTTGGGCCTCGGGATAGTGCGCTTGAACCGCGCACTGCATCGTCAGCTGTTCAAAGATGAGCGTGTCAATGAGGGTGAACTTGAATTGAGGTGATAAGTGACTGAACCAAATTGTCAAAAATCCCAAACATCTGCTAGCCTACTTTGTAAAGGTCTGTGTCAAGGACACTATTGGGCCAGGCTGAAGACATTTCGACTGGTTCTATGGAATGAACTTGATGGTGCGGAGGGGGGGGTGTGGAACCAAGTTGGTGACCAGTTTGTTTTATGTTGACCATCAAACTTTCTTTCAGCGAGTGACATACCGAGCGCTTCCGGGCTGTGAGCCTGACTGTGGCTCATAATAAGCGAACCTAGGATAAAGTTTCGGGTTAAGTATCTCTACACTAAGTACATACCGTGTTCCCGTTGGAATGTTTGAAGTACAGTCATTGATATCTCACTCACACACGGCTGGGTGTGTTCAAGCCTCTCGAAAGATGTTTATCAGCCGATCGAGCTCAAGAACACTCCTCAACCCTCGACTTCCGAGGTCATTCATCCTTCGAACCTCATCCTCTAGCGCTGCCACGGAACCACTCAAACGAACCCCACTTTACCCTATCCACACTCGACCCGAAAATGGCGCAAAAATGGTCCCCTTTGCCGGCTTCGAGATGCCATTATCATACACCAAGTCTGGAGGACAGAGTCAGTCCTTGGATCCTGCATTCATCTTCCTTTTGGTACTCTTGGCGCCGATCATGAGGCTCTGACTGACCCAAGATCTACCTCACCAAAATCTAGTCGCTGAACATCATGCCGTTCGGACCGGCTGTGGGCTCTTTGACGTCTCGCACATGGTTCAAAGCCGGATCACAGGCCCGGGTGCAACTGACTTCCTCTCGCGCCTGCTCCCAAGCTCACTCTCAAGCCTCGAGCCTTACACCAGCACGCTCTCAGTGATGCTTAATGCAGACGGTGGAATCATCGACGATTGCATGCTCACACGCTGGGCCGAGCAGGATTACTATCTTGTCACTAACGCCGCTCGCCGTAAGCGGGACCTCGCATGGATCCAGCAACACCTCCAGTCTTTTGATGCCCAGCTCGAGCTGTTCGACCATTGGGGCCTCGTTGCACTCCAGGGACCTAAAGCTAGTAACATTCTTCAACCTTTACTCGATCACCAGTCCCTCAAACTCGACAACAGCCTCTTTTTCGGTCAGAGCATCCACACCGAGATCGCAGGTGTGCGAGTTCATGTGGCTCGAGGCGGGTATACAGGCGAGGATGGGTTTGAAATCTCGATCCCACCAGACCACGCCCAGTCGATTACCTCTCTACTCCTCGATCAGCCTGGAGTCACACTTGCTGGCCTGGCCGCACGCGACAGTCTTCGACTTGAAGCCGGCCTGTGTCTCTACGGCACTGACTTGGATGAGACCGTGAGCGTGGGCGAAGCTGGTTTGAACTGGGTAGTAGGCAAGGACCGAAGCGGTTTCCTGGGTGAGGAGCGCACGAGAAAGGACGTCGGCCCTGAATTACAGCGTCGAAGGGTGGGTCTACTGATTGAGGCCGGTGCACCGGCTCGAGCGGGCTCGATGTTGTTCAGCAAGAAAACTCCGATCGGTGTCGTCACGAGCGGAATCCCGAGCCCTAGTTTAAAGAATCAGAACATCGCCATGGCTTATGTGGGATCAAACTTTCACATTAAAGGCACAACCATTCAAGTCTCTGTCCGAGATAAGCTACGGGAGGCAAAGGTGGTGAAGATGCCATTCGTGCCCGCCAAATACCACCGAGCTCCCAAGCCTAGCACGGAAGGTTAGAGTCTGGCTAGGCTCGTTTGTGCTTTGGCTCTTTTTCTCTATCTAGTCTTTTCATCAGATAGTCATTATGTCCAGGAAGTCGACAACCTTTCAGAAAGATTTTAACTGTGGCGTGTTCAACCACACCTGAGATCTTTTGTAACTGCATTTGACAACGTGCACGTGCCTGATCATCGTCACCTGAATCTACCCGCCCTTTTTCCATTTCACTCACACACCATCATTATTGTACAAATAAAGCCCTTCCCGGCCATAAATAGGTGCAGAAGGGCGAGAGAGGGCAGGGCAGAGAACTTGAGAAAGGTTTCAGACCCTACAACTCCAACGCATCACTTTGTCAGAGATCATCGACCTGGCTTACATTTCTCGAAGGCATTTTAAATGATAATTTTGGTGTCCGATTGATCTGATTCTCAAGTCTGCATTGGCGCCGGTCCGTTCCCGCCTGTCTTAGTCTTCTCCAACTCAGCCCTGTATCAAAGACGACCATAGTAAGATCTTCGGAAGAGATCTTTGTGTTTAATGTTTTTTTTTGAAAATGACTAACCTCAATTGATGTGCAAAATCACACTCAGGTACCTCATCATCCCAATTATCTTCCCAAAGATCTTCCATTGTGACTTTTTTATTACTGATTTCATCAGATTTCTTAGATCCGACGATGAGGTGTGAGATATCAGATTCACTTTCATTCCAATCTATATATATAAAAAAATCGATCATTTCATAAAACTGTCAGTTTTTTGTTTTGATTGAGAGTAGTATTAAAATAGCGCGCTCAACTCTCGACCGGAAAATCTTCAAACTCGTCATCTTCACCTAGCGCATCGAGAGGGGATGTGTGTTGTTTAGGGTCACTAGTTGGTTTGGAAGTGGTAGCGTTGTTGGCGGTGTTTTTGTTTGAACCGGTTGACATTTTATGGGATGTGGAATGTTTTGTGAGTGGCAGCCTGGTGAGCGTTTGGTAACGTTTGGAGTCTGGACCTCGTCGATGGATGACGAATGGGTTGATATCCGATGAGCTAAGCCGGTACCAAATCAGAGAGGGTCGGGGCCCGGAGCCAATCTCTTGTTTACAGCCCCGCAGCCCCGACACGATTCTCGATCACATGCCCAAAAAAATCTTTTATCACCATCAAAACTCATCAACTACACATCTTGACGTTCTAACAATCCAGGCATGCTTTCCCAATCGCATCCTCCCATTACCATCTTAAAACCTTTAGTATCTGGACCTGCAGATGGCGTGACTCAAAAACAATACCTCCGCAAGACGGCGCGAGGCAAGGTTCAAAAAGTGCTCCGGGAGCATTACCTCCGAACTGATATTCCCTGCGGCTGTTCAGACTGCTCAGACTGTGCCCGACTCGCCTCTGATCTCCAACAGACGATATCCTCCGTTTCAGCTGATTCGGAAGCGCACTCAGGATCAACTACCAAGCGTAGAAAGATAATGCTACTGAGCGAGGGCGGGCGGACAGGTCATCGACTTTTTCCAGCCGCTCACTATCTCATCCTTGACACCAACGTTGTCTTGCGACAGATCGACCTTCTCGAATCACCTACCTTCGGTGCTGATATTGTTGTACCCCAAACCGTGCTCGACGAGGTCCGTCATCGGTCTCTGCCGATTTTTAATCGGCTGAAGGCGCTAGTACAGGAGACTGACCGCTCAGGTCGGTACGGGCGTGGGTGGGTGTTTTGGAACGAGGGGCATCTAGAGACGCATGTAATTCGGGAACCGACTGAGTCAATCAATGACCGGAACGATCGGGCCATCCGTCGGCTCTGCCAATGGTACACCGACCATCTCTCGTCCCTTTCTATTCGCGCTGTCCTTCTCACCGACGACCGCCTAAATCGTCAAGCGGCGATTGATGTCGGAATGCTCGCGTGTTCGATCAGGGACTACATCGATGGTATGGATCCAGAGGCGAGCGCGACGTTAGTTGACCTAGTGGCAAGCTCAGGTACTGAGTTTGATGCAGGTGAATCTCGGGCAGACCTCCACCGGGCCACAATTTACGACGAACATCTCTCGCCCTCAGACCTACGCGCAGGGATGAACGCGGGTGTACTTTACGATGGAAAATTTCGGACAAATACCTACAACTACCTCGAGGGCTCGATCACTCACCCGGCTTTCGAGAAGCCAATCTTACTCATCGGGCGCGAGGCGATGAACCGGTCAATTGACGGTGACGAGGTTGTGATAGAGCTATTACCCGAGAGCGAGTGGAAGGCATCCACCGACGAGGTCGTTGTCGAGCACGATCAGCCTGATGACCCAGACCCAGACGTTGAAACCAAGTCGGAGTCGGAAGAGATGGTCAAAACAGAGGCGGAGAAAGAGAAGGAAACCGACCCATGCGCACCGGCCGCAGTTCGACAACCAACGGGCAGAGTTGTGGGAGTGCTAAAGCGCAACTGGCGGCCTTACGTCTGCCATCTCGACCCATCCTCCATCCCTCCCTCGGCCCTTCAGTCCAGCCTTACTGCCTACGCCGTCTTCGCCACCCCGCTCTCGAGGCTAATTCCCAAGATCCGTATTCGCACTCGCCAGGCCGCAACGCTCGCAAATCAGAAAGTGCTAGTGTCCATCGATCGATGGGACTCGAGCTCGCGATACCCCGAGGGACACTTTGTGAGGGCCTTGGGTGTCGTCGAGTCGAAAGAAGCTGAACAAGAAAGCCTGTTGCTCGAATACGACGTGCCATATCGGCCGTTTAGCAAGGCAATCCTCGATTGTCTACCCGAAGTGGGCGATAAATGGGTTGTACCCGAGAAGACGGCGAGCTCAAAGCTATGGAAAGATCGAGAGGATTTTAGGGATCTGGATATCTGTAGTATCGACCCTCCCGGCTGTCAGGATATCGATGACGCCTTACACGCAAAGAAGCTGGCAAATGACAATGTCGAGGTCGGTGTGCGTGAGTCGGGTTCTTATATTTCGGTCATCCTCTTCCAAAATCTATGAACCAGTCTCAGTTGTAAGGATTATAACACAATCAAACAAGTGCTTCCCAAAATATCGTTGTTTCAAATCTTAATTTTGTTGATGATGACCTATTCCAGATATTGCCGATGTCTCTCACTTTGTTCATCCGGACACCCCAATGGACAGCGAGGCGGCGTCGCGCGGTACGACCGTCTACTTGGTCGACAAGCGGATCGACATGTTGCCCTCCCTGCTCGGTACTAATCTTTGTTCACTCAAGCCCAATGTCGAACGTCTAGCGTTCTCGGTGATCTGGGAGCTCGATCCCCACACGGGCTCGATTGTCAATGTTCGCTTCACGCGCTCGGTCATCAAGTCCAAGGCCGCCTTCACTTACGAGGCGGCCCAGAACCGGAAAGATGATAACTCCCTCACCGACAATATCACAATCTCCATAAGGCTCTTGAACGAGCTCGCGATCAAGCTTAAGGCAGCCCGGATGCGCGCAGGCGCCCTCAATCTCGCCTCACCTGAGGTGAAGATACAGATGGAGTCGAGCGAGTCGAGTGACCCGGTGGACGTGGAGCAGAAGGAGGCTCGGGAGACGAACAGCCTCGTGGAAGAATTCATGCTCTTGGCCAATATCAGTGTTGCTCAACGGATCTATGACTCGTTCCCTCAGACTGCCGTCCTGAGGTTTGTTCATCTCGAAGCTTTCGATGTTGTCATTTTTGATACCTTGCTGATGTGGATTTTCCTTTTTTTTGGGGGGGGGGATGACGGTGATTGAACACTTATAGGCGTCATAATCCTCCGCCCAAAACGAATTTTGAGGTACTCCAGGATGTCTTGTTAAAGCGTCGAGGATTTGAGTTGGATGCTTCGAGCTCTGGGGCGCTAGCGGCTTCTCTAGACACTTGTGTTGTAAGTCACCTTTTGAATTCCTTCGACGTGATTCTAACTAGCTCTCATGTATTGAAAAATCAAATTGAAGGATCCCAACTGGCCTACCTTCAACACGCTTGTACGTATCATGGCGACACGGTGCATGTTGCCTGCTGAGTATTTCGCGGCGGGCTCAGTGTCAAAGGATGCCTTTGGCCACTACGGGCTTGCTAGTTCGATCTATACCCATTTCACTAGTCCTGTCAGTGATTTCTCTCTATGAGGCTCTATATCCAACTTGCCATCTAGCTCTATGTCCTTTTGGTGTAGAGACATCAAAAAATTTAGCCATACATAATTCCTGACCAACTCTTGACTATAATTCACTTGGGTTTTGGAGCCCCTTTTTGATCTATCGCCTGCTCTCTCGACATAACTATCCTTTCATATATATAGATCCGACGATACGCCGATATTTTAGTCCATCGCCAACTTCAAGCTGCCATCTCAAAGCGCGCTCTTCCAAACGCGATGACATCTAAAGCTTTCCTAGAACGTATCATGATTAATATCAATAAACGTCACAATGCAGCTCAACGAGCAGGACGTGCAAGCGTAGAATTTTATGTGGCATTAGCAATCAAAGCTAAGAAGGAAAACGTTCGAGCTGAGGCTTTTGTAATTAGAGCTTTCAGGAATGGACTTGCTGTCTTTGTTTCTCAGTTTGTTTACCCCTCCCTCTCTACCTCACCTTTTCTTTTTTGGATTATTATTTACTAACTTTTTTTTTGTNNGGGGGGCTATTATTAAAAAAAAAAGGTACGGACTCGAAGGTTTAATCAAATTCAAATCTGAAACGGATTACGATCCAGAAAAGTATGAGATTTCAATTAAAGGTGAAGAAGAAGTAGAAGAAGAAGAAGAAAGGAAGATGATTAAAATTGGAATTTTTGATAGAGTGATGGTAGAGATTAGTACAGAGCAAGATAAGTCTACTCAACGTGGTAAAGTGAAGATGTGTTTAGTTGAACCAATTAAATCTATCTGAGAGAGAGATAGAGAGAGGTTGTGTGAGAGTAGTGAAAAGAGTTGTTGAAATGAGTATTAAATGTGTGATATATGATGGGTTTGTGAATGCTTTTACATGCTATATATATAATCAATGATCATATAGAACAAGTATGTCTTACCGTCTTCGCTTCGTCAACGAGCCCACATGACTTGCCTTTGTGCCATAAATGAGGCGGTGTGCTTTCGTTAATGAGGGAGACCGAAACAGGCAAAGTGACTGTTTTGTTAGAGATCCATCAGGCATTATTATTATTAGCATTATTATCATCATCATTATCACCACCATCAATATCCACAATAATTTTTAACAACATTTGGAAAAAAAAAAAAAAATCACTCCTCTCACAGCGCTCCTCCTCACAGATGAGCAAAAACTCTTTTTAAGCTACATAAACCGATACGATTTTCTTTGGCTGTCATCAATCTAAAAGTAGTCAGCATCTCCTTGAAATTTTTCAAGATGTAATCCTCGAGGTAAAATGGAATTCGCTGTCGTTGACGGTCTCATAATAAACTATACCACTGGGTTTAAAAACGTATGAAGCCAAAAAAGAGCTTTGGTAAAATGTTGATTAGCAAGAATTGCTCAATTGATTTTTGTCGTAGTGGTCACAAATATGAGGGCCTAGTTTTTTTTTGGAGAGGTCAAGACGTCAGCTTGAGTGCCCCCTCGCTTGTATATATCTCCTCCAACCCGAGAGCCGCTCACTGGATTGTGTATCGCGGTGGGGTGAGTGTGAGTAGTATAGGTAGTCTGTAGTTTCCCCCTCAATCCCTCTCTTACTGGACTATATCTCTATCAGCTCTCTATCAGCAAGGATTAAATGGTGCGAAATGTAAAACCAATTGCACTTAAAAAAAAAAAAAAGGCTTGAGTGCAAGTCTCAATCTGGTCATAAGTACAGTAGAATCTTTGACGCCTAGGTGTAACAAAGAGAGGAATTCAACAAGTTGCATGGTATTATAACAACAACAAGCTGAGCTATCAAAGAAAATACAATCTGAAGCGAGTCAACCAATCTCGAAGGGCCTCCTTGTTGATGATGCGTTCAAAAAAAATCTACTCAAGTGTACGTTTCTGGAGTATGTGGGTGATCTCCCGATGTTCCTGTAACCATTTTGGGAATGACGGAATCGATTCCCGTTCTCCGACCTCTTCGATATCTGCTCGCTCCAGTAGCCAGTTTGCAAACGCGATCAATGATCCATATCTTCATCACCAGAACCAGGATGTGCAGAATTGAGGCAGGGCACGTAAAACGGATGTAGGTCAGATGATACATCCACGTTAGTTTGTCTAGCAAGAGCGAAGTTTGATCCGGACTCTTACCTATACAAGTAATTGGTTGCCGCTGTTTGAATCTTTCTCTGCTTTTCACTACCCGGTTCGGCTGCTTCAGCACGCAACTTGTAGTCATATATTGCCTTTCGCCTATTCCAGTTCATCATCAGCCACCAGTCTTTTCATGTTCTGTTGAATTAAGCGGAAATTCACTCACAAGTTTTGAACTGAGTCCATCGCACTACCGAACAAACGAGATATTCAGCGATTGTTAAAGATCATTAGCCTCATTTAGCAAATCATACAACGATATATGATCTGGAGAGCTTTTTCCCTACTCTATTGCCTTGTCTGTGAGTTTTTTCGCCAAGCGACCATATTGCAAAACTCCCACAAGTTGTAAAATGATCTTGTATTCACCTGACAACATGATACGCGTCAGTGACAAAGGTTCGACTGTGACACATCAAACATGACGGCATCCAACTTACCTTCCAGGTAAGGATCAGCCTCTACGACATCCCACGTGTCGCGTCCACCTGCTGTGGGTGAAGGCAACGTTGGCGACAGGGGACCTGGGCCTCTTTGGGTAAGATCTAATGACATGATAGACGACGAGCTTGAGATATAGCCTTTATGGCGCTCCGACAACACGCCTGCCACAAGCGTTGCTGCCTGAGACAAATTGAGATTCATAGCAAAGAACCATGCCCACAAATAAATGACCAAGATCAAAAAGGGAAAACAAAACTGAAAAAAGAACGGATGAGAAGTAAAACCAAGAAGAAAAGAAAAAACTTGCCACCATTCCGGTTGTCGTCCTACCACGTCCCATCTGGCAATTAAAAACCAGATGGGCTCCACCATCTCCGCGCTCAATACCAAAGCTCAGAGCACCTCGTATGCGTTGTTCTAACCTTGAAAACACGCCCGGAATCGGAGCTTGCTCGTCCGTGACTGTGTAGGTATGGACCGGAAGCATCGAAACAAAATTCAGTCAGATTTGCCAGTGTTGAACGTCAGTCTAGACCGGGAAACATATCTCACCAGGTAGGCGGGCATAGTCGACTACGAAGCCCTCAGATTTCATCAGGTCAAAAACCTCTCGCGGTGTCATTATCTGGCTTTCATCAAGGGTCTCCCACTACGCCACAGAGTTTGGCAAAGTGAGTGGTTTTGTTTAGACCTGAAACCGAGAACTGAAAAAGGAGATATCGATCTTACTATTGCGGTGATACAAAACTTGCCGTTCTCCTCTACTTCATCATGTAACAGCAATCTGCCATCCATTTCCCTTATCTCGTTCAGCACGTCATTCTTCAATGCTGCCTCCATGCCCTCAACCGCCGCAGCCGCAACACCGGTTGTGATCACATTCTCTAAAGGTTGGTCAAACAATCGAAGCACGTGGGGTCGACCACGTACATAGAGCACAGGCTCCTCTACAAAATACAACCGAGAAGGTTATTACTGAGTAGTCAAGCTACGATATAATTGGTAAATGATCACACCTCTCATTGAGGTCCAGTAGACTTTTCGCGCCTTCGGACCTGCAGCTCCCATCTTTTCCAAACCACGTCTCAGTCCGTCGACCGTCGGCATTCCACTCCCGAATATCGATGGATCGCTAGACCTCCCATCGGATCTCAGTGGAACCTGTCTAGAAAAAACTCGCCATAACATTTGGGGAAAGCCAAGTCGGGGTATTGTATTTAATGGTATTGATGAGTCTGAACCTACCTGATATTTGGTAGTCCTTCAATCCTGAGCGGGAGAGTCATCTTCTGAAGTCCTACAAAGAAATCGGACTTGAGAATCGTTTGAGCCGACAAGATGATTCCTGCACGCTCCGCCACGATGGTTTGCTCTTCCTCGGTCCACTCTACTCCATGTGCAGCAAAACTTCCCATTTCGAGGGGCGTGAGTGCCTGGATATCTGCGCCGAGTAATTCATCCAAGATCGTTCTGAAAACTTTGATATGGCAATATGCCAAAGAAAGACAGGGTCTCGATCAATTTTTGAAAAATGATGAAACAGGGTAAATGATAGTTCCCATCTATCAGAGTAAAAACGTGAGGTGAAGCGGGAAGAATTACCTTGATGCTCTTTCCAGAACAGCTCAAACGATTTGCTATCTTGCAGCTCTCGTCGCGTAGTGGCCTTGGTTTCGTTGAGATAACAGGCGAAGACCAAAACAAACTGCAAAAAGATGATGGATTGATTCAGTGCAAGGGTCGCAGGAAAAATGATGACGGCGTTGAGATTTTCAATTCAGCCGTGAATGAGACTTACAGCATACCGACGTAGCTGGAGATGACGACCAAAGGAAGAGAGCAAAGCACATCAGTCAGTGGGGCCGTGGAAGGTGATGACGGGTATATTTAGCGTCTTCTCAGAATATAAAGCTCACATTTGCTAGACCCCTCTTGATTTTCCCTTCTTTCTGCGACAAATCATTAACGCTCTCCTCCGCCGCTTTCCTACATGTCTCGATAGACTCGATCAAGTCGTAGACCGCCGAGCATTTCTCGATCGCAGCATCAACAGCAGCTTTAATGCCGCCGCCGTTACGCATCACGCGAGTCAGATTATTGATGGTTTGATATGACCATTGAGCTCTCGGGCGTCGTTGGGCACCGCTCGGTTCAGCAAATGCAAATCTTCCACCTCCGTGAGCAAGCCATTGTTGGATCAAGAGAATGCAAACCATCGTGAGCGTTGAACGTCCCTTGCCTAATTGACAGTTGACGATGAACGGCGAATTTGGCTCCGCATCTGACACAATCCCGATCAGATCCTTGATGTCTTCGAAGTCTGGAGCTTTCTCGGCCGTGATGGGCTGACGCCTGAAGTCCAAGTGATACTTCTTGGTCTGTTTGATCAGGTTAGACTTTTCGTCCATGATTTCACGTAAAGTCTTGACCGCGCTAGGTGTGGCTGATTCCCACATACCGATCACCGAACCATCGTCAGTTTCGGTGTGCAAAAGAATCCGACCGTCAAAGCTACGAAGTTCGGCAAGGCTAGATGAATAGATAAGAAGATAGGTAAGTATTATAATACCACCTCAAGGCACTGGTCGGTTTTGAGGAGTTGCTGATGGTAACAGAAAGCATACTCACATATCTGACTTGAGCCGATCCTCGAGAAGTTCTAGACGACCACTGGAGATCCCTCTGCGAATCTCAAAAGAAAGAAAGAAAATGAGGCAAGGTTGTGCTCTCGACACATCGTTTCACGCGCAGATCCAAAACATCACTAACGCATATGATTTCATGTTGCGAAGGCCAACGGCCTCCAATCTCAGCACATAAGGTACGCCATTGATATAGATCAGAGGCTCTTCTCTGTTTGATAACGAAGGAGCCAATTTCAACTCAAGCGTCTTTCATTTGCGGCTATTCCAAAACAAAAACTCGCGCGAGTAAAATTTACATACCGAAGATTGATCCAAGTCAACCGTTGAGAGGTGGTGGCTTCGGCGCGCACCTTCTCGACAATAAGGTCAATGCCTTCTTGCGTCGGCTGAGAAAGGCCAAACAAGTAAGTTTCAGGAACTCGGCGGAAATTGACTGCGCCCCTGATCTGTCGATCGTCACGACTGAATTGAGTAGGCCATTGGTCGCTCTTGAGGATCAGACCGGCTCTCAATGTTATTCCTCGTCTCGTCTGGAATTTGAAAGAAACCGATGGCAAGGTCATGATCAATCCCATCAAAAGCAGCGTGGTTAGAAAATGCTATATACCCGGTATACTATGGAGAAATTCCATGCTTACATCAACGATATGATGACCCCATTCAGTCCCAACGATCTCTCCGCCAGCCCGTTCTAGATCCGCAAACTGGAGTTTCATCGCCGCTGTGCTTGCAACAGTCGGGACATGCCCACGTGCGAGCGCTGTAAGATCATGCACCGGTGCAAAGATGAACTGCCGTGCAGTCCTTCTGAGTCGGGTGATCATGTTGGAAATCTCACTTCGACTCTGTATAGGCAAAGGGGTCAGCTGGCTACAAACCGGATGAGAATTTGAAATAACGAGATTAACCCGAAGCCATGGAGAAAACGTGTCATTGAAGCTCATCGGCGGCTCGTTGCAGTATCCCGCGAAGGCAATCAGGAAGAAGTACCGTTCTAAGGCGGACAGTGCTCGCTTCAAATGCATGTGCTTTTTTTCATCTTCGCCGGCTGGCTCATCGTTGTTGTTAGCTGCTGTGATGGCAAATTGAATCCTGTGCTCAAGTATATCCTCCCTCAAATTGATCTACAGAAAATTGGATTCGGTGATCTCAGCACGTCATGGTGAAGCGGATTGACAAGTTTCGAGTCTTACCACATCGTCACCTGGAACGTATAAAAAAAACCAAAAGATTGTGGACGATGGAGTGGATTAGTTTGTTGAAAAATTCATGCAATTTGGCAGATGAGAATATTTGACCGGAAATCACTCAACAGACGTCAATTACTAGGTCGACCAGGTCTTTCTCAACAGTCCCCTGATCGAGTATTGAGACTAGGGACATTATGATATCAAAATTGCCTGTGATGCCTTTCCTGTGACGCGCTCGATGAGAAGCCAGTATAGACAATTAAATTCGATAAACAATAAAGTTGACGCAATGACAGCCTAGGGTGTCGAGACACGAGCTGATATCGGGCATACCTCAAATTCTCGAGCAAGGTAGGTTGAGTTGTCAGAAGTTCCATGACGGTATGCTGACTTGCCGTCGGTAAACCTAGATTTTTCCATATTGGCGCGTTAGATCCAATGACTGTGGCAGGTAGCCTGTCGGCGGAGATGCGATTGAGGCGAAGGAAAAGCTTACATCTTTGAAGAAGCTGCATAAGCTTCAACAAACTGCGCGTGCGTATCTGTGTTTCGCCCACCATGCGCAGAGCTTTGATTTCCTTATGACGGATCTGGTCGCCCGTGTTAGGAGGCACCCGAACGTCCTCCAAACCAAAGATGTCGTCACCCCCTTCCTTGATCACTTGACGCCGCCTCATCACAATCGCAGCAGCCATGGCAAATGTCGTCCGGATGACACCCATGCCACAGTTGAAGACCAAACTTGTGCTGGTTGGTATTGTGCGCAGAATGGCTACATAGCGATCCAAGTAGGAGTCTTCAGGTGCCTGGTCATTTGAAATTGGGATGCGGTGGTACTGTGATCGGCACAAAAAGCCGGACGAGATCTGGTGAGCCAATGTGCTAGCTTAAACGGAGTCCAGCGTAGCTGCCAGCTGGACTTGCCTCAACCCGGTATCCCTCTGCCTTTATCTCTTCCCACACTTCTCGTGTGGTCTTGACATCATCGGCAGTGATCCAAGCCGGCAGTATTTCTCCTTCCACTGACAAACATCAGAATAAACAAACAGGCATGTCAAAGGTTTTGCGCAGAGCTATAACAATAAGAAGCCCTTCAATCACTTTCCACTGACCTGTTTCATCGTGCACCAAAACAAGGCCACCGTATCGATTGGCCTCTTTCAAGATGTCCAACTTCAACCTATATACAAGACCCATAAGCTTCCCGTATGTTTAAGACGCTGATGACAAAGCCTGCCCTGGGCAAGAGCGACACTAGGTGCGTCAAATGATGACGTACCGGTACTCGATGGCCTCTATATTTTCCGCGCGCTCACTGATAGCAAAGGTTTGCGTGGGTCTCACGGAATCCCTCAAAACAAATGGCCGCGCGGATATATATATCACAGGTTCTTCTCTCGTACCTGAACAGGACATGCGGGTTTGGGGACATAATAAGCTTGAGCCGATTTATGCGTGCTTGAAAGACACAAAAGGTCCAAAATCTATGTATCATCTTGTGGACTGTGGACTCACAGAACCAAACCGCACTGCCTCGGCCCGTGGGATGAGCCTTAAGGAAGGTTAAGACGGTTTTGATGCCCGATAGTGTAGGTTGGGCGGTCTAGTGCATAGGAGGACAATCGACCACAAGGGGTTATATACACCAGTATCTAGTATGAGCACTTGTATCGCTAGAGATGAATTCTGAGATGCCAACCCACCCCAAAAATGTTGTAGGCTGCTGGCCTGAAATTCGGAGCGCCTTGGAGATGATGAGCCAAGGCTTGTGCTCGACCTTTCCGTAATCAGGTGCGCCAGCGATGTGTGGGAGAATACTGGTCATCAGCTACGTTGCTCGCATCTCTCCTGTGAACGTATTTCTAAGAACGATCAGGGTACTCACCCGAGGCCCAATGGTCGGTCTTCAAAAGTGATCCCCTGCTCAAGACGGAGCCCTGCCTGCCTTTCACTACTCCAGCAGCCAATCGCAGGAAGCGGTCTGGATCGGGCATTGCAATGACACCCTCTGGCGAATTGGGAAGCCGGTGATGGACGTGAGCCTGGGCAGTGCTCGCAAAGTTGACAGCGCGGGGGGTGCTTGCAAGAGAGTTACTGATCGAGGATCTCAATTGACGCCCGTAAGGTTGCCAAGAAGGCTGTTCAGAGAGTGATGCCGGTGGTAAAGCAGGTGAACTGATATCACAATCCGGTTCCTGGATCGTATGCGAACGCTGGTGACCAAGAAGGGATCTCGCAGACGGAAATGAGAGAGATGGTTCAATGGTCGGTGCTGAGGGCGTATTCATTTGGGTCTGTTGATCGGCCATGGCAACACTTGGGGGGGTAAGATTTGGCTTTGGTGTTGTCTCTGCATTGTGAGATTCAGGCATGATGTTGACTGTACGAAACGTTGAGGAGGTGCTGTTGACTGAACCTACAGTGAGTGTGGTGCTACGAGCGAAAGGAAGTAAGAAGGATCTGAATAATGTGAGAAGGTATCAGGAAGACAGCTTTGGAGACAATTTTGGTATTTAAAAGTCACAAACACAAACTCCCTTGGCCAGGCGAGCTCGGGACGTTGGGGGTGCTGATGAATTTAGAATGCAAGTTCACCCACTTACATATATTCAGACTCCACCGGTCGTGACCGTGACACCAAAACTTGTCACCAAGCTCTTGATGTCATCATATGGCACTTGCCACACCAGACCACGCCCTTCTCTCCCTCGATCTCGTGCGTCCATTCACCACACCACGTCTGACTGACAAATGGACAATCAAATGGTAGCCTCAACCAGCCTGACCTCACGAATCTGCAGACTATTGCGACTGCCCAAGTCTCTGAGGGGATTCTGTCTTCTTACCACAACTGTTTCTCTTGTCATGTGACCCGCTCCGTGGCTGCGCCAGTAGTCATCCACATTTGGACACAATCATCCTCCGCGCTCGTTTTTTCAGCTATCCCTCCCTCTCACCAACGCATTCATGCAGCTGACCCCGCCCAGATCAATGGACGGGATTCCCCCGGACATATTGTCGGGAATCACGTGCAAAGAAGATGTCCTAATGGACAATCCCAACGCGTCGAGGCCCAATCCTCAAGCTGAGACCCCTTGTGTCACCGCCGTCTCCTCAGACCCTTGCCGTGAGCAGCCTGAAACCCTTCGCTCCCTTGTCCCAACCAGTAGCAGTCAAGAGCCTCAAGAGCTTTGAGGCCAAGCAGAACTTCAAGAGAACCCCCCTTGGACTTGAAGTTGGGGAAGTTAGCTTTGGCACCCCGAAAAGCACCAGGTTCATCAACCTCTTCCCGAACAAAGTCAGGAACCCAACCCTAGCGGAAGAAATTGACCAGCTTCACCTCCTGCTCCTCAAAACAGCAATGCATCTTCCTAAAGAGGGAGGAGGTACAGTAATTACTGTAGACTCCAACTCGGTGGCTGACATCAGGGTCCTGATTGCCAAGATTGTTGAGAAGAAAGAAACTCATGTGACCTCACAACTCTGTGAACAAGCTTCCCTCAAGAAAGAGGAAGGAGAGATGGACAGAGCCACGCATCTAACTGCATTGACATTGTCATTTGCTTTCAAGGTCCATGAATAAATGGATGCCAAAATGGACAGCCTACAAAGACAGCTCAACACTGTGACCCAACAACTGGCTCAGCTTATTTCCAAACCAAAAAAACGAATCAGAACAACACCCAAAACAGCTTTGTTGTATTCACTGACAGCGTCTAAACATGCCCCAACCCAAACCAAGAATTTGACTCCTCCCACGCCATCAAAGAAAAAAAAAAAAATCTATGCCAAGAATTTTATTGCAATCAGCCAGACCAAACTCAACAGAACTGACCTTTCAACAATAAAGCAAAGGGATGTTATCACTATGGTGAACAATATTGATTATAAGGGGCAAGAGACTCTAATAGTGAGAAATATTGCTAAAAAGAGTAAAGCTTTTAATTCCGTTAATAAGGGCTAAAACTTTGAAAGAGGAAAGGGTGGCTAAATTTCTTTATACTCATATGTGATGATTGTGAGTCAGCCAGAGAGGATGGAATAAGCAATTCATCTTCTCAAACAATAGTTGAATCCAAACAGTCCAAAGTAATGAAGAAAGACTGTTTGGATTCTATGGCTGACTCGACAGATATACAACGGTGGAGAACTCCTGGGTATCATCATGTTAGGTTTATACTCATGTGAAAAGAAATATACAACATACACATCCATCACTTAGACACGGAAGAATAAACTTGACATATACAGTAACAGTCACTTGACATACTGACAATGATCCCCTTCCTCTGTTCCAGAAGTCCCATCCTTATATATCCTCCACCTACAACTGATTTTGGAAAGAAACAGAAGGTGTGGACCCTTGTACAAATGAGGGCACAGCCCTTAAAAAGTTGTACAGTTAAAAGGATGACACAATGTGAATCATTTGTTTTCCTGTTCAGAGGAATGATTAAATGCCTGTGTCATTACATTTACCCTACAAAATAACAAAGGCATCAAATCATGAAGCCATTAAGAGAAACAAATGAGTCATGCAGTGTGAGAAACTCCCAGAAACAGAAAATCTGCCTTCTGAACTTATTTTGCCACCATGAAATCATACCCCAATGCTTTGTATTGCAGTGTTTAACTTGCATGGATTCCCATCCCATCTAGTGATCTGTTCTGTATGTAGATCTCATACATGTCCCCACTTTCCCACTTTACTTTTACTTTATCTTGGAATTTGATGTGAACTATGATCTTTGATATATATGTAGAAGGTAATTTTAGTGTACTATTTGTAAGCTTTACCCATGCACTTTTTTACCTTTTAACCCCAACCAAATTTGCACACCACCCTTAACCTCAACCATGTCTGACCAAACTACACTGTAGTACTACACACCTCACCTAACCATCTCTGATTGATCTACACCTCCATCTCATCAACATTCAAATCTCTAATGATCAACTTTCTTTTTTTTTTACCCTACAGCCCATCTGGAGTTTCTCAGGTATTTCCTTTTCCTCTCTTTCTTCTATTCTTTTATATTTGATTGTTTACTAACCACTATATTTTATTTTATTTTGGTTTGTTTTTCTATTTTGATTGATTCTAGATCTCAGCACAGATTGGACCATCTCAGCTTTGGATTGATTGGTCTCAGCATTTGATTACTAATGTAAGTCCTTCTATTCCTTTTTCTTTTTTTATCTTTTCAATTTTTTAGTTTTTTGATGTCATTTTAGTTTGTTTTCATTACCTAATACATATTTTTATTTGGTTATTTAGTTTTGGTTCTTTTATCAAACCAGGTATGTATGTTTTTTATTGTTTTATCATTTTATACTAACTAAACTCTTTCATATAATGTAAGTAATGTTTTTCTTGATGAAAACTCCTCTTTATCTTTGCTTCAATTTTTTATGTATTTATTTCTTTATATATATTTAAATTATATTTTGTTGTACTTATTTGCTTTTTATCTAAATATGCATTTGATATCAAATATCTACCTTTACAATCGATGTGAGTTTGGAAGTGTCTTAAAATACTATAATATCATTGCTTGATTAATTTTAGAAATAAAACAAGGTAGGGCTATGCCTTGGTGAGCCTTTGATTTGAGTAGGATTGAGTGATTCATATATATATATACACAGCCCCCGTTTACTGGTCACTGGCCGCCCAGGGCATCTGGGTGACCTCTGTGGTTTCTAAAATAGATGTTGATTAACCATCAAATCCAGCATGGGTGGGGGAGATGAATGAGCTGCATAAACTACAGTAACTGCATG
>KI573225.1:7942-21707 GCA_000500245.1 Cronartium ribicola 11-2
TAAAAGGCAGCACTCTAGTATGTGTCTCGGCTATCATGCTGAGGTCGTGGGTTCAAATCCCACCAGAAACATAGTGACATTTTACCATCTCTACATTGGATGTGGTGTGCAAGCCTCTCTTTGAGACCAGATCCCCACCTCCATACAGTGTGCAAGTCACTCTGTGAGACCAGATCTCCACTGATGGATTGCATCATCAACATATTGCTGGAGATTTCACAAGCAAATTGTGGTGGTCAGAATGGATTGTGGAAGTGAGTGAGGGAGACAGGTGGGTTGAGCAGCAGCAGGGAGCGGATGAGAATGCAGAGCAAGAGACAAAGGAAAACTTTAGCCGAGAGCAAAGAGACGGATATCTGCAAGTCTCGGACAGTGTGACCTTTCTGGCCCCGGGACCGCACGCGTCTGTAGCAATTACACTGAGATTGTGAATTAATTCGACTGCGGATTCGTCATCAGAAATCCACTGTTGACCGTAATTTAGTTTAAACTCAACCAACTCGATCAACGTCATCTCTCTCTTTACCACCACCTCTTGCAACAACATCTCACGCAATCACTACCGATTACCGCGCCTACTCTCCAAATCTGAAATCTACACCATATGTCTTCCGAGGAAGATCAGAGGCGTAGTGTCGCATTAGACGCCTATCGCAAGGTATATCATACTTCAAGTCTTTAATTCATTATTATTTGACATAATAACTAAAAATGGTTGCCAAAAAAAAAAATTCTCTGACGATCATAGAAATTGAAAGACCACGAAACAAGTGCTGAGACTCTCAAGCGACTTCGGTTCTCACTTCGATCGTTAGAAAAAGATTATGATCGATCAGAGGAAGATATCAAAGCACTTCAATCCGTAGGACAAATCATTGGTGAAGTTCTCAAAGCTTTGGACGAGGAAAGATGTAAGCTCTTTCAAGGTCTGAACCATTTTTCAAGAAGCTAGGAACTGAAGTGCTCTATCTTAATCCATCACTCAGTCATTGTAAAGGCATCAAGTGGACCTAGATATGTGGTAGGATGTAGAGCGGCAGTACCTAAGGATAAGCTCAAGAATGGTGTACGAGTGTCATTAGATATGACCACTTTAACAATCATGCGAATCTTACCTCGTGAAGTCGATCCGATGGTCTACAATATGTCAACTGAAGATCCGGGCACAGCTTCTTTTGCGGGTATTGGAGGGCTCTCAGATCAAATTCGAGAGCTTCGGGAGGTGATCGAACTACCGTTAATGAACCCTGAACTGTTTCTGAGAGTTGGAATCAAGCCACCTAAGGGCGTGCTACTCTATGGGCCTCCCGGGACCGGAAAGACCCTCCTGGCTAAGGCTGTTGCCAATACCTTATCAACAAATTTTCTCAAAGTTGTCAGTTCAGCGATCGTGGATAAGTATATTGGTGAATCAGCCCGGCTGATCCGTGAGGTATGTGTTTCAATTGAAATTTACTATTGATGGCGTTGATAGTGAGCAATCAACTGATGTAGTGATTGATACTTCTACCTTATAATCAGATGTTTGGGTATGCCAAAGAACACGAGCCCTGTATTATTTTCATGGACGAAATTGACGCTATTGGTGGTAGACGATTCAGCGAAGGTACTAGCGCTGATCGAGAAATTCAACGGACATTGATGGAGGTACTTTGCTTGGGATTGAATTCATATTTTGAAGATTTCCAAGGCACCAATACTGACACTCGCGTCATTAGCTACTGAATCAGATGGACGGTTTTGATTACCTGGGCAAAACTAAAATCATCATGTCAGTCACCTTTCACTTCGACAAACGCATTCGACATCTCGGGCACATTATGAAGGTATTGCTGACACTTGTCTTTTTAGGGCCACAAACCGACCGGACACACTCGTGCGTCACAGAACAATATTTCCAAGGTAGGCTGTAAATGCTGATTTTTTACGATATTATAGGACCCCGCTTTGATGAGGCCTGGAAGGCTGGATCGAAAGATTGAAATTCCTCTCCCCAATGAAGTCGCCAGAATGGAGATCCTGAAGATTCACGCATTGCCTATCCAAAAACATGGAGAATTCGGTTAGTGGGTTTGTCTATGAGTTTTCATACCATCATCAGTCTCAACGTATCAATTTAATTTCTGACGCGCATGGGTTCATGACGAACATTTGTGAACAGACTACGAAGCTATTGTGAAATTGGCTGAAGGCTTTAACGGTGCAGATTTGAGAAACGTTTGTACAGAAGCAGGAATGTTTGCTATCCGAGATGACCGCGATTACATTGTGCAAGATGACTTGAACAAAGCTGTGCGGAAGATCCAGGAATCGAAGAAGCATGAGACCAGTTAAGTTTGGCCTTACTATTTCATGGTGGTCAATTTTTTGCTGATTATTACATTTCTAATCCATCAACCTTTAAACGGGCAACACTTTGTTCCTCATGTACCAATACCATTTTTTTTAACCTGCTCTCATGTTATGTCTGTGATTACTGCTTTGGTGTTATCAGAGATGGAGTACGGTGATATTTGATGATTAATGTAACGCATATGATTGGCCGTGTATAAAGTGTGGTTTGCAGAGCTTTTGGATCAGCTTGGCAGAAAGTTTTTACAGACAGAAATGAGTCACTGTCGGCCAAACGCCCACTCGAGAAGCCGAAACGCGGTTCGCGTGCCAACGTCCAATCGTGTACGCCGAGTTATTTACACCGCCTCCTGCGCCGATGAGAACGTGAGGGAAGGTGAGACGTCCGCAATGGGGGTGAAGAAGTCGATTGACCGGCCAGGCTTTTTGATCGTGGTATGATCACAACCAGCTGAGCAAGCATGTCGGTCGTGCCGTACAAGTCTGTGTGGCTGGCAGAGGTAGTGGAGGCAGCAGCGTACGAGGCATCCCTTTGGCGTGGCTCAGAATGTTCGATTCATCGGAAGCTGGTTCTAACAAAGACGCCTAAACATCGGTCAATCCCGCCTGTGCACTCTAGACTGAAGTTTTCTCATGGGTTGGTCAGGCTGGTTGTGTCTTTCTAGATGGTATTGGAAGTGTAAGTGGAGGATACCCCGAGCACCTAAACAGGCCCATGGCCATTCTGAAGCGCTTCATCGACTTATCACACCTTCACTTCACCACATCAAATGTCGTTCCTTATCATTAATTTTCAACCGGATCACATTGTTTAAAAGAACATAATGCAATTTTATAATTTTGGTACCGTAGCTTTATTCGCTCGTCAGTTTATTACAACAAGTTTTTTTCTTCTTCTTTTTTTTGTTTCTCTGATACTTGTCTTTTTGTATATTCGCTTCAAGCTAGCACAACAGTCTCCGCCATGCCTGCACCTCAAAAAGGTATCACCGCTGCACTTGTTTCGGCTTTGGCACAGTAAGTCAAACCTTTCATCAAGCATGCAAGCATTCTTACTCACAAATTCGTTTTTTCCGCGTTTATAGATACTTACCTATAGATGGCCTCTTCAGTCTCTTAGACACTGGCCTCACCAGAACCTCTCCAACAACTCACAAGCTCACGCTTTCCGACTTGGGCTTGCCGAATTAACCACCTCAATGATTCGTTCACGCCCCTTTGATTTTTGCATTTAGTATTTATTTTTTATCTTCCGGCAATCGCCTTTTGTGCACCAAATTGTATAAGACCATGCGCTTTATCATCATCTTTTTCATTTCAAACAATCACCCTCTCGTCCGTGCCTATAATTTCTCTCTTATGGTTATATTGTATAACACACCCAAGAAAGACGCACACAAAACATCTTTGTCTTGATGAATCCAATCGCTCGACAACTTTAGAAAAGGTTCACATTCAGATAGTGTCGAAGGGTGAGGAGATTACAAGAAAGGGCGCATCTGTACAACTTGTAAAGCACCATAGTACACTGATGACTTATGCTTCCCTTTGCTATATAATACATAGCCACAGTTCGATCTTCTCAACGATCTTTAGCCTTGTCGTAGATCCATCAAGGCTGTGCTCCCATCTCATCAATCGACCTACTACCAAGTAGTTACACAAGTTTTCTGTCGGAGCTTTGATATATCAAACTCTGTTTTAGGAAAACGCATGAGGAGTGTCAGCAACCTTTTGATAGTACTAGGCCCTTGTGCTGAGGGTGCGCTCAATATTAGGAAAAGGTAGCCGGGGCGCACCCACCACTACATGAGCCCTTCCAGACATTACCTTTGACCTACGCTTTGCCCAACTCCTTGCTGAAAGCATTTACATGGTCATTTGACAAACATTTCCCCAACACTGTGAGACTTGGGCCTGTTTGGAATATCTATATGACCCAGATCTAAAACCTGCTATCATCAGAGTATGTAAGCAAAACCAAATTAGTTGTGCAATAACCATAATTTTGTGATCTTGTAGGCTTGAGGGGCTTGTAAATCATTCAGTTTTTTCTTTTTCTTCTAGATTTATTTATTTATTTACCAATACGGAATCTATTTATTTTAAATCCATCAACACTCTTCAGCATCCGTTTTTTTTTTTTTCTGATCCGCAGGCTTCTCTTCAAATGCTACCATAAGTTGATGATCAAGGTATAAGTAGTTAGAGAATAGAAAATTATCCTTGTCATGTTGTTGTTTAGGAGATCAATTTTAAACACTGATTGGGGCACGAAAAATAAAATATAATGATAATAATAAAAATGATGATTTTATCAATAGTTTTATTATTGACATCATTTGATCTTGACTAACTTTGGTTGTTAACCTTTTTTGTTTTCTTTTTGAATCCTTTTCATATATTGCTTGTACTTTAAATTTCATTGTGTTCATATATATATAACCTTCTTTGAATATAAGAGGATCATGAAAAAGTATCTTAATGTGAGACAAGAGGTAAATTATCATCTATCTAAATTTTTAAGTTTTAACATTGAATGATTTTTCCTGAAATGATTCTTATCAAAGTTACAAAACAAAACAATAACTCAATGTCTTTTTTTTTCATGAGTAAATTCTCTCTGAATTTCAATTTATATTTACAGCATATCTTATATGGAATTTCATTGAAGGCGCTATAATACCGCATTTCAAAAAATAAATAATAATAAATAATGGGTTAATATCATCTACCTAAAAAAAACCCCCATACTCAAATTTTTATCAAGTAACACACAAAATGAGATTGACCAGCTTTTAATTATTTGGTTCATTAAATCATGTTCAATCAAGTGCTTCATTCAGACTTAAATTTTCTAGGGTCTTGTAACGTTCACAAGGTTTCTTCCGGACTTAAGCATCATCCACCGGTCATCAGTTCGTTTCTTGACTTGGATCGAAATCAAAAAATTTACGTGGTCATCCTTTTGTTTGGTGAACTGCTGACTAGCTAAATTTATAAGCCAGCTACGCTGAACATGGTTGGATCTGAACATCACTCGAGCTGTGAAAAAGCGAGAAAGAATAAGACCTAATTAATTTAAGGTTGGTACACTCAAACTTTTACCATACTTATTTACAAAACAGGATATCCTTGAGAGTTCCTTAATCAATCAGTAAAACATTCAACATTGCAGTAGAGATAGGGCAGACCAAAAAGGGAGGGGGAAGTTCAAAATCAAAGGGAGATATGGACAATATCTTCTCGAGTTTACGAGGATACACGATGCAGCCTATTATCACATTCTACTGATTCAAATCTAGAAAAACAACCATATATCTTGCCTGACTATACATCTTAACAGTTTGATTAGGGACTTAATTGAGTATGTATGATCATACTCAATTATGTTTGTAATACACATTCACATACCTCTAAAACATAATCATCTTCGGCGACAACCCCTTCCCTTCCACAACAGTCTACAAACTTGTGCAAGTAGATTCAAATCACAAGTGGTGCAATAGCTTTATTCAATTCGTCTGCCGCTTGTTCCGATTCAGGCACATGATGGAACGCGTCTTCATCTGCCATAAAATTTAAACATCAACATTCAAGTCATTTATCACTCCTATAACAGTCGAGAAATAATCTGACTCTCAAATTGTTTCACTCACCGCTGACAAATTTGTAAAGAATTGGGTTGTCTGCTGGGGTCCAAAATGTATGCGTCCGAGCGTCAACACCATAAGGTGTTGGCCTGACCTCAATCAGCTGCCCACGACGGACTTGGATCAACGGTATGTCTTGCGCTGTAGAGGCGAAGGTATTAACAGATTGGAAGATATCAAAGCTTAATTCACAAGATTTGAGGCTATGAAGTTGGCGTAGGCGAGAGAAGACGTACGTGGTAGACCTTTGAGGTAAGCAAACAGGCAACGGATCACGCTAGCATGACCAATGATAAAGAGGTCCGACCGATCTCGCTCGACTTCCTAAAGTGTAAGGATAACACCAGAGGCACCCAATCATCAGATTTCGGCCGAAGACTGATGATCAGCCTACATAGTCAAGAACTTGTGATGACTAACAAAAATTATAGGCTCTAATCGGACGGACAAGTCATGATAAGACTCCGCACGTGGGTATCGA
This sequence comes from Cronartium ribicola 11-2, assembly GCA_000500245.1. Taxonomy (NCBI): domain Eukaryota; kingdom Fungi; phylum Basidiomycota; class Pucciniomycetes; order Pucciniales; family Coleosporiaceae; genus Cronartium; species Cronartium ribicola. Next base: position 14,429 of record KI573225.1, read on the forward strand.
TGGGCGTATGGTTCCGTCAACGACTTTTCGTATTCTTCAGGATACTTTTCCTTAATCTCAGCTACCGACATGCCATCGATCACGCCTGGATTGATCTATAAAATCATACCCATAAAGAAATCAATTCATCTTCTTAAATACATGTCAAAATTTAGATAGGACATACTTCATTCATCTGAGAACGCATCAATACTTTGTATCCAACCTTGGCCATCGGTGCACTGGTTTGTATACACCTTCTTCGTGTGCTAGTCCAAACTGTAAGCCTATTGTTTGTTGCGAGTTCAGGACGCATTTCTCGGCGTTTCTTGCGCAAATATCTACAGAGTCGACTTGCGTACTCTTCACCAAGAGGTGAGAGTTCTGAATCGGCCTTATATAGATGTTCGATGCGGGAAGGACCTGAGCGCGCGAACCAAATTGTGCGGTATTGGTTACTGTATCACCCAAAGGCCCCAAGTGAGAAACCAAGAGAAATCAGTAATCAGGTGCGAGAATCATGGAATGCCATTTTGATGAATTATCTGAGAGACCACTAAACTGGATCTGCATCAAGTAAAACACGATTCGAGATTGAAGGTAGCCAGATATGTTGTTAACCTAGGATCAAAGAACCAGGTTAGATCGATGACAAACGTAATCAGATCAAGTTGACTAGGGCTTTTTGAAATCCACTCAGCTACGCACAATGATCTTCTCTCCAATGTTGACCACCTTCACAAATGGGAAGCTAGGTTGTTCAATGGGTTCGTATGTTTTTTCGTGATCACGAATACGGCTCCAGTAGTCAGCCATCGCTGCATCCTGATCCCATCCCTCATACTATAAATATCAGATGGAGTGAGCAGGTACGTATGTGACCAAGTTTTATTTTATTTTATCAATCAGCATTCAAATACTGTAAGATGTCACCAACGTTGGGAACTTGAACTTACATCTGGAGACGAGATTTTGACAGCTCGAATATTCTTTTCAATAATGTCATCTCGGTCGCATACATTCTCTGATAGAGAAAAGAAGCGTCTCAGATGACGCATGTTCAGGACCAATCAACAAAATCTCTACAAAAATATCTTGCACTCACCGATGAACATACTATGAACGCCCATAGGTTCAAATCGTTGCCTCAATTCCTGTCGAGCAGCCCTAGTACCATTCTGGAATAGCGTAAAATTAAGCCTCATCGACTGATTTATACCTCAATGAATGATGATAATAACAAAAGACTAACATTGGCATCATAGATCGCTACCTGTCCACCATTCGCAAAAAATTCGTCTACAGTTTTTAAAAGACTCTCCTTAATCTTTTTCCTTAATTTCTCCGTAGATTCACTCCTACTACCATCAGTAGCAAAATAATCTGAAGGAAGGTTATGAGGGTCTCCTAAAACTTTTCGGCGGTGGTCACCGAGTGAGAACACTTGACTCTTGACTCCAAGCCAGCGTAGATAACGATCGATCGACCTAGCCACATGCGTCTTTCCTCGCGCCGGTAGACCGACAACGCCAATCAGTACGAGACCTGGGAAAGATATCATGAAAAATATATTTAGCAAGAGTTTGATACGGAGACCTCGACGATGACTTACCGGCATGCCATAACCGACCAGAGGCAGTGATGTATAACGGTGCTGTGGCGGGGATAGGACGAATTTGGGAGGAGTTGTTAGCAGTGGCTCGCAGAATGGGCGGATGGCAGTTGATGGGAGCGATTGAGATTGCAGAGAGAGCTAAGGAGACGACTCGAGGGGAGTTGAGCTCTTGAGGGGCTTGACTATTTGATAACATTTTTTCTTGGCACGTCTACTGAATGAAGTGACATAAGGACATTCCATCAAGGGATATCTTGCCCAAGGTTTCGACGTGGGTTTAGCTTCATTAAATAAAGCTGACAGCCACCCTGAGTGATTTTTGCGATAAGATCATTTTTTGGATCCCATATCGATAGACAAGCATTGTTGAATGATACGTTAACGGAGGTCGGGTGTCATGGAACCTCGTAGAATGAAGTTCAAGCGATAAACAGTGCTACTCTTTCGTGACCAGGATGAGAGCATTTTGAATAAGACTTGATTGGATGTCGTTATATCCGATCGGAATGGTTTCTAAGATTATCCTATGCGGTAACACTTTCGATGATAAAGAAGCCACAAGTAGGAAGTGAAGACATACCAGCCATCGTTCGACCTTTAGACGATAGCGTTCGTGAAACTGAAGCAAGTGAGGTAAACTGCTCCTGACTCAGGCTGAGGCGGGGTGTTCATCCACACTTCAGATTTTCTTCGGGCGGGTCGCTTCAAAAGGTTCGGTCCAATTCATCCCGGTCTCCCTTCCACCATCCGCCTCGACTTGATCGGATACCACCGCGAAATCCCGGACCACTCCACAAGCACCCAATTTAGGGGTGGGCAGAGAAAGAATCCTCTTGAACAAACGTTCGATGGTTGGATCTACTGGATTCAGATACTCTTGGAGGGTATGTCGTATTCTTGGTTTAATGATACAGCAGTACTTTTCGCCACACAAACTTATACCACAATTTACCTGTCACGTACAGTAGAACTGGTGTGATGTTGGTAAAAAGTAGCAAATACCAAGATTTGTACAATTGGTTAAAGGACTATATTCATATAAAATACAAAAATGCGCAGGATATTGAGATAAGTGAGCAATTGAGAGAAAGACCAAAAGGTGAGAAAAGCTAAATGATTTCGATCCCATGTCAAAAACAAGTCACCCAATCGAAATTGTTTAAGGAAAACTAGCTGGCCAATTGATATATACGAACAGAGCGAGACTGATGACCATACATCGTGCGTCATCTCGTTTACAATGATGGAAGATAATAGCTATCCTACAGAAACTTTGCCTATATACGAGCTTTTCCGATCTGTGATCGGATCACAAGCCAATTGGACACCTGCAAGCAGGGACAGTCAGAGCGCCCGAATGTGAGTTGACTTGGCGGCCCTCTAAAGCCAATAGCGACCGAAACACAAAGGCTCGAACCCCCAGTGCTGCTTATGGGATCCGAGTATGTTGTCAACCAAGGTGATTCGATGCTCACTCAAGTGCTTTTGGATGTTGAAGCTTTCGTCTTTTTCTCCTTCCCTCCCTTCTTCTTATCCTCAGCCTGAAAAGAGGATTCAATGACGGGGCAGGATTTAGTGGGTCTAATGGAATTAAGGATAGATAGCAATTGTACTTACTTTACGCTTCTTGGAAGATTCATCGGGCGCCTTTGGGACTGCTTTGAAGAATCCGTCCAGTCGACCTTGTTGCTTCTGGTTCATAGCGGTTTTTAACTTAGCAGCGCCTCGCTTAACCCTTTCTTCGCTACAAACACACCAGTTTTCAGCTCCTAGCATATATAAAAAGTGACAAGCTATAAAACTAGTACAAGAGAGTAAAATTACGAACTCAAATCCTTTCTCTTTAACTAAAAATTCGACTAGCCCATCGACATCAGGCAGATTCCACTCCAATTTGACATCTTCTGCTTTAGTAACATCCGGTTTTATAAATAGTTCTTTGGCCTCCAACCAAGGCCAATCTTCAGGAGGAGGATTCTTGCTCGTTTCTCTGAGGTGTTCGACAACGGCTTCGAGTGAGCCGTGTTCTTTGATGAGCTTGAGCGCAGTCTTTGCGGCTACGCCTTTGAGAGGATCGACATAATCGCAACCGCATAAGATACAAAATTCGATAAACTAGACATCAATTTCGAAGATATTAGTACCCGATCAACATGATTTCAAGAGTGAGTGTTTATTCTTATCAAAGTTCATCTAACTCACGCGCTCCATCGTCAAGTCCAATCCAGCCAAAGCTTTATCTAGATTGACAGTATTGATAGGAACCTTTCGAGCTTCGGAGAAAGTCAAGTGTCTCAATAAGATTGGCGTTCCAAACGTCAGCGTGTCCATATCTTCCGAACCAGCTCCGTAGACCTATCAATAAAACATATTCAATCAATGATCTTTGTGAGATATTGATATAGGGATGTGATTTTGATAATGTTGACGAACCAAGCCACCCCTACAAAGCTCTGCGCATTGTGCTTCGGCTTCACTAGGTGCGATGACCCAGGGAATACCCATTAGGGTCAACAATCTCCTACATTCCTCATTATGTTCACGCGTGACCTTAACCGTCCGACGAGTGAGCTTATCGAGATCTTCTACGGTACCGACTTCTTTAGCTTCCTCACCCTCCTGTTGTGCCTCAGCTCGTCTTTCGAATCGTTTAGCAAGTACTCCTGATTTCAATTGAGGTGGCTTTCCATCGAAAACGTAAGCTGGTTTAATACCATTCTCCACCATTCGGATCGTTCGATAAAAAAATCCCATCAAATGACTTGAAAGTCCCTCACAAGCTCAGTCAGGTATCTTCATTGGACAGGTTTTGATAGTATGTACGACAGGCTTGATAGGGTCAGGGAGGCTAAATCAGGGTGAACAACTAACGAAGTAGTTTCTCCGGCTTCGTTCATCAGTTGTTGACCGTCTTGCTGTCGTACAGCAATGAGAAACTAGGATGTTGATTGATGAAGTGAGTGAAAGATATTCGGTTTGAATAGTGTCGGATGAACTGAAAGAGCGACGTTTGAAAGACGAACCTGATAGATTGACATGCTAGCATCGATAGCCACCTTTCTTCCGAACTAATCCCAAACCAAACGCGAGATATCAAATCGGTCACCCCCAAAAAAAGACAATTGACGCCCATATTTGAACAAGTGAAAATATTTACCAGTGTTTTAATCTCAGATTGGGTGATAGCATTAGGCGCCAAGTCATTGATTAGAGCTGTTAAGCCTTTGATACCTGTGAATCCGTTTTTTGTTTCTGATTTAGTTCATGGGAAACCACTTTGAAATGAGCATGAACATGAGTAGCGGAGTAAATCGAGTTACCCATGATGAAAGGACAAAAAGGTTTTGAAGCAGAGACGCGTAGATAGGGTTGCTTCCTGTCACTTTTCTGGCTTGAAGCTTGAACGTTCGCAAGAGACGCGACGGGCGAGCAGTGATTTTTGTACTTGAGAGTGAGGTGGTGTCTTCCTTACATGTAGCATGGTTCTGTATAAGCATAATAGTTAGCTGTAGCTTTGGACTGTATACCAATACCGAGCTGCCGGAGTCGCCAGTGCATAGGATCCGGATCCAATACCGAAACCGACTGGCGTTCGAGTTTGCAAAAAATTCAGCAGAAATGCGTCCTTCCATTCGTCAACTTGCTTCATCGCTTACTATCAGTCCTCTATCCAATGCATCAGTTTCCCTACTACCAGCTATACCTCTATACAGACGTCTTCTACGAATTCACCGCACCGGACTCCCATCTGAAATGCGTTCTCTCGGCGATGTATACGTGAAAGTCGGTCCGTTCTATACATTTCGTTCAACAATCTCCGATCATCAGTCTTAAATCCTAAATGATGCTTTACCATTAGGATGAGTTTAGACGCTGTAGATCTATTGAGAATCCGATTCAAATCATTGGATTTCTTGGTCAGTGGAAGATTTATCTCGATACCTTGGAATCTCAAAGCAATCATGGTACCCAAGATCAAAAAATTGGACGACAATTATCTGAAGCCACTTTAGAGAAAGTATGTGATTGGAAGGCACAATTCATACATCATTCAAATTGAGTTACTATCGTAGCTCTTGCTTTTGCTGATGTGATCGATCTTTGTTTTTTTTTGACAGCTCTCGTCGGAACAAATTGGTCAATTGTTTGAATTACTTAAAGCTACTAAAGAAATTTGGGTTAACAATGATGAAGAAGAATCTCAAGTTGTAAAATCAAAAAAGACATCTTGAATCATCTCATCTCATAACTAAAATCATCTTCAATATCGCTTTCATGATCAGATAATCACTCAAATCTAGTGACCACTTTAATCGTTTTTGTGTATGTAATAATCACTTCCACGGAGGCTTCAAGAGTGGGCCTTGCATGTACACTTTCTTTCTCTCTCTCCATCTCCTCCCAGAACATTAACTAGAACTTGTCAGCATTCACATCAGTTTTACTATTAGCTTTTCGATACATCAATCACTCTTCACATGGAAAGTAGTCTCCATCCACAATTTTCCAAATCAACTTGTCAAACCCTACACCCATCTTTACTCACAAAAATCACGTGTGCTCTTCTGCAGCAAGGTCCATCGAATACTCAGCATGTGCCCCATATAATTTGACTCGAAGAGGGCTACAATCTTTATCAGTCAAGGAGACTGTTTATCTTCAAGGTTTTACATTCACGAAGGAATAGTTTAACCACGTCTATGCTCTGCAGACACCCACACAAAACTGAAGCAGCTCTTCTTTTACAAGATGTGAGATTAGCCATATGACTTATCTGGGTGAGCCGAAGGAATGAAAACGAAGGCTCATAACCAACTAAAAGGAAGGTTGTCTGGTTCCTTGGGTGAGTCAAGAGAGTACATGGAGTTTCGACAAATGACCAAAGAAAGCACAGGGAGAATACACCACGGGGCGACTTCTGAGCGACAGACGCATGCCAGGAGGCCGTCAGTTGTCACATAGGTTTCACTGGTTATTCAGGTGAATTACACGTTGTGAGCGGCTGTCTGATGACACCGCGCGGAATTTCGGAGACACTTGTATGTAAGCCACTGAAAAAATGTGACAACTTGTCACTTTTTTGAAAGTGACACTGAGTCACGCTCCTGCCACATTAAGTCACCATAACTATGTACTTACATACAAGCCCTCTCTATCCGATCAGCCCTCCTTGCCAATACAACTCATCATAGCAGAATGTCGCAGCAAGAACGCACTTATCACAACATCTCAGCGCTCTCTGCACGTAATGCCTGTGTTCTGTTGTGTAAGTGCAAGGACAAGAGCGGAGCCGGGTCTTTCATGAACATGGGTATTGGTCCAACCGGTCGAATCTACCTCAACTGCGCCCGCAAGGACCCTCGCAAAGGCCAAGTCCAACTACGATGACGATGGTTCGTGATTCATTCCTCAATACGTCCCATCTACCGATCACTGAATGCTTCTCTCATCGCAGTATATCCTGGAAATCACGCTTCGGTTTGGGGATCTTGGTATAGCGTGGCTAAGATGACATGGGGATACCGCTGTTGTCACTCGACCACCAAACAATCCTACTGTACCGGGAAGGCGGGGATCGAAGCTTATAGCGCCGAAACCACCGCTCCTACTGGCTCTCGTGCGCTCACATCTGGCACTAACGGTGACGGTTCGAAATCGTTTGTACAGTTGATGGAGGAGAACATC
>KI573227.1:0-13637 GCA_000500245.1 Cronartium ribicola 11-2
CCTCAATGTTGTGCTTTTGTGCTGTTAGGTATGTTGGTAAAAGGTTGGGGGAATGGACCAACTCCTGACCTGAAGGGAGGGTTTATATATCCTGTTCTCAGGCCTGTCCCCCACTATTAGGCTAATGGCCTACTTGTGGTTGCTTGGGTTTCCATGACAACCCTTGGTCAACTTGTGGTTGAGTACTCATTACAGTGTTGTGTATCTATTCTTGTTATGAGTACATACTGAAGGCTCTTGAAACTGAGCCTGCACTGTGATTGGTCATTGTTACCTGTTTGTACATATATTTAATGTTGTTTTACTGTTATTATTACATATCTACTTTTGTTAGTACTATATGTGATCTTAGGTTACACTAGTATTTACATGTGTACTATTACAGTACTCTCTGTAATTAGTTTTTGACAGTCTGCGGGACTGCTGAGCAGTCCTCAGGGCTGATATTACATATGTAATCTTTTATGTTACACTTGTATTTACATGTGTACTATTACAGTACTTTCTGTACTTGGTGTTTGACAGTCTGTGGGACTGCTGAGCAGTTCTCAGGGCTGACATTTTGATTTTAGAGTAAAAGTTATCCTTGGAAATTTAAAATAAACTTTCTAGTCAGGCAATAAAGTTTTCTTCAAGAAAAGAACCTTTACAATAATATTTTAATACTTGACCAAGTCCCCTCTCATGGCTCTGAGATGAGCCTTTTTTATATATATCTTATTGGAGGAGGATTTTGGCTGAGATAGTCTTACTCTGTTCCATTGGGACCAGGTGAGTAACTAGGGGCTTTGAAACCCAAGCCCTCTTTCTATCTTGGCCTTAGTTTTATTCAGGGTCTAGTTTTTGGTTTCAGTGGTTGAGGCCTAGTCCAGACCAAAAAAAAAACCCTCTTTCATATATGATGTCAAGGAGGGTCTTACTATCTAAATAAGGCTTTTATTTCATGTTTTGTGCTTTTTAAAAACAGATATGATTTTACATACTTTTGGAAAAATCTTTCCTAAGTACATACATGCTTATTGAATTATCTTTGACTCTTGGCACATGAGTATATTTTGTAGTCAATCATAAATATATGCTTTTGATTATATGGCTCCTTGAAACTGGAATATGTATGTATTATTTTTTATATTTGTCAGGTTGTGGTAAATGTCCGCTTTTCTCAAGGGCTGACACTTCCCTTGGCCAAGCATAGATTTCTATTGAATCCAACATACTACTGATTCAGATTCCTCACTATTCAAATCAAGTCACAACTGTCAGGTGAAAGCTTATAAACTTGGAACATCTTCTTGCATTCCCAACCCACAGGGTTCCAAGATTTGTCTCCAACTATTGAGTTTTTGTGTGCCACATCAAGTACATCTTCAAGTTCCCCAGAACATTGGCCCCCCATAATTGTTCCACCAGATGTTGAGATCCCCTCAAGATATTGAGATAGGGTGATGTGTAGGATGTAAACTAGAGGACAACATGAACGAGTCATATATAACACAAGATGAATTGATTGATGAGAATGTTGAGTCAGGAGATGTAGAGATTTTTGGGAAAAGCCTCAACAACACCAGAATTTGTGATTGAGCATAAGTTTCTTGCAGGAATGAACTTGTATGCCATCAAGGGACTTAATTGTTTAAGTTTGTGGTTAGCAGGTAGTGGATGACCAATGCACTGGGGTGTAGCATTTTTTTTCAGGTTCTGGTAAATCACACCAGAATTCTCAAATCCTGACTTAGCTTAACTCAGAGCATCCCCAGAGGACCACAGATATTGGAGAGCCCCAATAGTTACCAGTAAACCATTTATCAGATGTGCAAAGTTGAAAAAAAAAAAAAAAATTGCAGCAGACTATAGTATCTAAAGGCTAGTCTCAAACCCAGCTGCTCCACAAAATCCAAGTTTGATTAGAAGGGACAATACACAAAAACCCGATGCCTAGATAGTGTGCAATGAGTAAATTTTGGGAAAGCGGGATGGTCTACTGTCTCTAGGATGACTTGCCAAGTCAATATGATCAGCGGGGTTTTTTTTGGCCCCTGACAATTTGGACCAGGGTACCTAGTAAGCCTAAGTGTAAAAAATTAATGGCTTAGGTATATACTTAAGGACTTACATTAGGTAGCTATGTGGTTGAACCAAGTACCCAAGTACTTAAGGTAAGCACATAGACATTCATTGAAGGCACTGGAGCTCAGTTGACAGAGTTTGATGGGGCTTTGAGGACCCCTAGAGTTCAATATGAATAAAATACAAGAGAATTGTTTTGGGGAGAGTTGACTTTTTGAACTGGGGCCAGACCTTGGGATCAAGTCATGGTTGAGACTAGCCATTGACAACTGTACTCATGTAAAGGGGTCTAAATCAAGATCTTTTCATAAGAGTTTGGATACAAATATACATGTTGATGTTTTTAGTTCTCCACTTGGAGTTGTGCAGTGGTCACATGTGATGTCCTGACTCTTAACCAAATTGCATTTTCTGTAGTCTGCTGGACCAAATTTTGATGGATCGACCTCACACATATGTAAAACCCCACACAATCTGAGGTTCTCTGGGGATGCTCTAAGCCCCTCTGATGCAAACACATCTGCCCTTGGAAAGAGGGGCTTATGTATAAGTGGCAATTATTTGCATGAGCACAGCAGCTCTTGAGTCCTGTTAAGTTCAGTTCTGGAATTTCCCAAGACTATCAGGAATGAATTTTGTGGTGACGAGCATATCTGAAAAATGAGAAATGAAGGGGAGAAAAATCTCACATTGCCTCTCAGTGGTTGATTCCAAGCAGGCTCATGAGGAGGTGGGTGCACAAATAAAATTCTTGCCTTATACTTGTGAAAGTTGTTGTGGTATTGAATTGTGAGGTGAAGATTTGTGGTCCACCCAGCTGTGTTGATGGGCTGTGGACCAACAATCAGATTGTTCCATGTAGTTTTGAGAAATTCTGGTCAAGGTCTTTCTCTCTCTTTCTTGATCCTGTCTTGTCTCTCAGTGTTTTTTCATTTATTTTATTGATTATCAATCATGTTTGTAGGGATAAAGCTTGTATGCAGGTGTCAGAAGACATGACAACCGCTTTACTTAACAAAAGCCAGCTTGGGAAGTACCCCAAGCGACTTTAGGAAATTATGACTACTGTGTGACAGCTTGAGCCTCCAGACAAGCTCCTTGGCTAAAATAAACCCTAAGTCAGGATTTGAGAATTCCACCTTGTTTTATCAGAAAGCTTTTTTGATCAATAGTGCACATTGAGGGGAGCTGCTCCCACTGCACCACCTCAAAACTAACCTGGAAAGCACTAGAATTTAGTCAAAAATCAAGGGAAACCAACATCAATGAAAAAAATAAAGAAAAACATTGATCTTTGTCAAGTATATCAGTAGGAAAACAAACATAAAGCTTGTGTTTGCTACATTGATAGAGTATGAGACCTTGTTTTTTCTGCTGTTTAAAGAGGAAAACATAAAATAGAGTACTCTGAAGCCATTTCAATCAGGTTAGGGGGCGACTAGGACCCAGGAATGCCTTTAGGGAGGTACATGAAAAAAATGGTAGTTTTTACGGGCCAATTTTTCCAGAGGTCTGTGACAAAAGCTGTAACCATTTATGCCAAATTGTATGTGAACACAAAGGTAGTGATTTTTTGGGGTAAATTTGAGGTGAGTGCATGCATGACTGGTGAGAATTAATAGTATGGTGGAAATAAAGTCTATTGACCAATCAGATGGGTCAAAAGAGAATTCATCAGGGTCAAGGTTGTTTCTATCAGTTACTTTCCAGCAATAATTTGTTTTCCCTGTTGAGAATTTACTTGATGCCCACAGTGATAGTTTTGTCAACATGAGTAGAGATGCAACCATCTAACACAATTTTGCTTGTGGTGATTTCAGACATAAAATACTGAGCACCCCTGTAGGCCTGGGCCTCAAACATACCCACCAAGATTTTGTTGCTTTGATAAGTGATAATTACAACCACAAGACTTTCTCTTAGTACAATCACAGTGTCCGTGGGGGCGACACCCCCGTCGCGAGGGGAGACCGAAACCAAGTGGTGCCTTTGTACCGCCTTACTCTCCCGACGGGGAAGTGCCTCTCACGGACATCGTGAATATGTCATCAGATGAAATGTACTTTAGACATTCTTTTTTTTTTTGTAGAAAAATAGGTCTTCATAGGAGAAGCTTCCTTTCTGGGACTGGCTTGGTGACACATTCCAGAGCTACAAGTGCAGTAGGATGGGCAGGATATCGAAGACATTGTGTAGATATAGATAGAATCCATGCTGACAATGCGTTATGCTTACAACGTGCATGCGATGCTAGTATTGAGGCAGCGGTGTAATTTGCCTAGCTTGGACTGAAGGTGTCAACAGGTGTCCCAACAATGGAGTCACTCACTGCAGCCATCGAACATCAAGATTGGTCTCAAGCTCACACTATCGCCCACTCATTGTCCATAGACCCGTGCTATGTTCACAAACATCGGATTTCTCACTCCTTGGCCAATGGGCACCAAATCACACCAGATGTATTGGAACCTCTTGTTTCAGAGGATCCAGCGTGGACCGCCCGAGCAATACTATCTGACTCGTCGCTACCTATCGAACGGGAACACCAGAAACGCCTGAACGAAATGGGACTGAAAGCTACTGAGCTGTGGATGAAAAAAGTTCTCAAAGATGGAATACCGCTGGTCCAATGGCTGAGTGATAATGTCAGCAGAGCCGATGACGACGCCGTCGTAGAGAAGTTGAAAGTCTTGATCGAAGAAGAAGACGAAGTCCGAGACGTGTGCGAAGCCAGGTGGATCGCATCCGAAAGGGCGTGGCGTTGGAAATTGTATGCTCAATTGTACGACGTGGACAAGACTGTTTTGCCACCAGCACGACCCTCATTCAAGGAGGCCGCTGCCGATGAAGGATCAGATGCTGCAGAAGACGCATGGGGAGAATTAGATCCAGATGTTTGCTCTGAGCCATCTTTCTCTGCACAAGACAATCCCGACTATCCGCCATTCTCAACCTTTCTCCGGCAAAACCTTCGACATCTCGCTTTGAATTTTGCTTCAGAACTCAAACTCCGGCAAGCGCGAATTCTTGCTGAAGAGTGCTCACTAGATTCAATGATACTTTGTGACCAGATTCCACTACATGCTCAGCCATCCGACCCAGATCATGGGTGTGACCTTATCTCTCTTTTACCGCGCCCTCAGCCAAGAAGGTCCCCGCCACGAAATCCAGACAGCGTAATTCGGATAGCGTTTCGGGGAGGTCACCAAGAGCCTAAATTGTATTCCAGCAATCAACTCACTGAATGGTATCTGAGGCGTGTCAATGCTATCGACAACAACACGGGTCATATTGATACTGCTATCGAGTTTGTCCAGCACGGTGCTTCGTTTGGAATTCATGGGCTGGAACTCATTGCCGAAGACTTGAGTTTGTTAAGCAAGTTGTTATACGAAGCTCCGGATCAGTCCAAATGTCAGTGGACTCTCGACGATTGGCGCAGCAAGTCTTCAGATGAGGTCGTTGACGCCTACCTACGCGGTTCAACGCCCCAGACATTGACAAAGAATATCAATCGACTTGTTTTGCCGTACTTGGGTGTCATGGAGAGTAGAAGAGCTCGAATTTCGGCACCTGGTTGGGAGACAACCATACCCGATGCGATTCGGTTCTGGGCGCTAAGTCAGGCTGATAACCTCCCCTTACTAGCTGCAATTATCCAGGCTAGTTCACCGACCATCAGGCTCCCGGAGAGATCCATCAAAAACAACGAAGAATTAGCCCGCATCGCCATCGCGTGCGTGTACACGAGCTCGCGACTGGATCAATGGAATCTAATGAACAAAATATTTGAGTGCATGCCGGCTTTCCCGGACGCGGAGCCAGTACCCAAAAATTTCCGAGCCTCTGAATTCTTGAGGGATCTCTTCAACACTCCGGAAGTATTGAATAGCTCTAGCGATATCACCCACCAACTGTATCAAGTCCTGACGAAAACATCAGCCGGATCACTGTCTGCGATCCTGGACGGCTTGGATGATCACTTAACAACAGCCGAAGTACTGGCCCGATGGAATGTGCCTGTCAGATTGAAAGACTTGGTCGTCAAGTTTCAAGGAAATCGAATAGAACAGGAGAAGTTGGCGACCAAAATGGCTCGACAAGAAGGTGGACTCGAAATGGAAAGTGAAGACGAATGGGAAGCCTTGATGGAAGGCATGATCGAACTTTCTTGCCCGGGACGAGTGTTTGATGGCTTGGAAAAAAATCACATCGTCCGATTATTCTTTTCTGGACTCTTGACATCAGGAAGTTAGTGCATGTCCACCGATCGTCCCGCAGATCACCTAGCTGACCCTCAAATGGTTTTGAACAGAATTTAAACTGGCCAAAGCTCTGTTCTCATCTTCTTGTGGAGGCCACCCGCTATCTGCAGACGTTCAGGAAGAATTGGTCATTTGTGCATCACGGGAATATTATGACAACGCAGAGTCAGGTAATCAAAATGTTGGTGAGATGAAATTGGCAATGGAATGGTAGGTTTCTTCCTTATCGTGTATTGCTTGTCGCTCTCAACAGCCTAATGGCATTTCTCTCTGTAGCCTTTCTGCAGCAAGGTCGACTCCGCAAATCCAGAACGAACGTGACTTTATTGAAGCTACCAGCCGGCTGGCTTCCTTCAAGCTATGCTCTCAACCTGGTGTACTGATGACCCCGATCCAAATCCGTCTGAAACCAAACAAGCTCGATTTGATCGAGCAGCTACTTTCAACTAACGGAGATGCCTACAAACATCAAGATATGATTTTGGAACTAGTCAACAAGCTTGGCTTTGGTCACGACGCATTGTCACAAATCAGGGCTCTTGCCTTCATCGTCGAATCAGCGATATCGGCGGGTGACTTTCCTGTTGCTAACGAGACGTGTCACCGAATGGTAACCGCTTTGGGCACTATGAAAAAACGCCCACGAAAACTAGAGCCCCAAGCCAAACTGAACAGTGCATCGGACGTTGTTTGGAGGATGTGCGCGAAATTGGGCACGTGTTCTGACACGAACTTTCTCGGCTCCGATCCCGAACAAAGATCGGTTCTTTTGGGACATGCAATCATTCTATGTCCAGCAGAAGAAATCTCCGGCCTACTTGCTAAGTGGCGTGAGATTGAGGCCGAAGAGCTGATGAAGAAATGCACTTCTCATGACGAGCGATCACCACTGATGTCACGTGGTGCATCGAACGCTAACGACAATGATTCACCTCAGTCAAATAGCCGCCCGAATTCAAGGATGAGCAATCTCGCCAATTCTGCTTCGAGTTTGACGGGTGATATTGCGATTCGGGCGGCTAGTAAGACCTTCGGTAAAGCGGCGGCCTTATTTCCGTTCAAAACGCGAAACTTATCTCTCTCAGCATCTTCGAGAATATCAATACCCACTACAGCACTTGGCCAAAGCGATACACGGGTAGGATCGGAACATGGATCCCATAATCATTCGAGGAGCTCGACCCCTTCTCACGAACCCACGAACATCTCACAACCGCTGGCAAATCTAGTAGGGGAAGATGGGTTTGGGATCGGTGCCGATCGGTTGACAACAGCACTGAGCAATAAATTCACTAGCGGAGTAGGCTGGTTAATCGGAGCCAATGACGAGGTCTAATCTGCGTCATGATGTGTTTGTGATCCGATATTGAGTGCCGAAATACTTATGTTCATTTCATTGTTTGCAACTTAAAAACTTTGTGCGTTTTAGTGGCGCGAAGCAATGAGATACATCTCATATTTTGGGTGTACATGATTTTTTCTTTATAAGTCTGCAGTTCCTATCTAAAAAGGTCCCTAACCACCTCCCCATTGTATTCTATATTAGTGCCAGGCTTCTTGAGGGATCAATAATGCAATATAGTAGGTATATCATCCTATTCAGTGCCCTCTTCTTGGCGTTGACGCGGTAAACCTGACTGTAGTAGCACATGCTTTAGGTAAATGCTAGAAAGCACACGCCCGTTTAATAACTCTACCCGACATCCCTTATGCGGTGCGGATTTTTTTTTGGAAGACTATTGAAGTTGAGAATAATGGAAATGGCTTGGAGTATGGGTGTGAAGGATGGAGGATAGGTGTGATCTGATAAAGTGAGAGAGGCCTATGTGAGTGTGTGGCGGTCCTAGCCTGTCTATCAACAATAGGCTGACCTAACAACAGAAATCAAGAGAAAGATCAGACTAGGAGACAAATTGGATCAACAACAAAAGCTATCAATACCTGTTATAAGGTACAGCAGGGGATACGCGATAGAGAGAGGGATGGAGGCACGCGAGTGAGTGTTGCTCTTTAGGAACTGATAACAACTGATAGTGAAAGAGTTTTAACATCAACATGAGACAAACATGGACAGAAGAATTGTTGATAAAAATGAATCGGAAGAATCAGTGAAATGGTAGGTACGTACAATCTCTTTCCCAAGATGGGGAAAGTAAGCTGCCTGTATATAAGTGTTCTTTGAAAATTTCTGACTGGTTGGGATTAAGGTACATTTCACTACTGATGGTAGATGGAATGATATGTTTCATTCGTGTGTTCTTTCGAATGATATAACAAATTCATCCATCCTCTTGTATATCTTATTCTCTAGCTACAGTAATTGGTTTTTCTATCTTTCCTTATTTGACCCTTTCTGACTAAGCTCGTCGATTGAATAATGACAGAAGTCGTACAGTATCTAGCCTTCGAGAGCTTTCTGAAATCAGGAATCACAATCGAAACGTGTGTCACCTCACTTAGAGGAACACCAGAGGAGCTCTGGGGGAAATGGAAAGGAAATGAAATGTGATAAATAAAGAAATATATATATATATAAAGCTCTGTATACTGTACAAGAGCATCCGCAGTGGTGAGCCAATTAAATCTGGACCTCTATCGCTAAATTTCAAAATTTAGAGGTCCGCCAAATGCTTGGGGTACAACGATTTGAACCCCCATCCCTGGACAGGTATGGGGTGATGACTGATGGTTTCAGTAAATTTGATGTGTGAAAACCAATACACTTTGAGGTGTGTACATATGTTGTGGGTATATGGGGTAGGACAAGTGGATAGATTGGCTGCTCGCCTCTATTTTCCCAAATGGAGAGGTCGGAGGTGAGTCAGCCGCTAAATTATTTAGCGATAGGGGCTACCACTGCAGGGGGGGTTTTTTTTTTTTGGCAAAATTTGGTGGCTGACCTCTGAATTTAGAGAAAGAGGCGCTCCACTGCGGATGCTCTGAGTCCCTTACTGACTTCGACCGGCTTGACTTCAGCGAAGGGACTTTGTTGAGTTTAAACTTGCGCGCTCAAAGAGACACGTCTTGAACTTCCAATCACCAACGATGGTAGAAAAGATTGACCACCAAGAATGGACCAGAATACTTCAACACCCTCTGCTTCACCAACCTTGATCCCGCTCTGTCCGACTCTCACCTCCCCCATTTTTGCTGATGCTATCACCAGCATCAAGCCCTAGAGCCGTTGCTGTCCCCCCTCGATCACCATCATTCCCTGCACCTTCATCTGCCTCCCCTCGGCTCGGATCACCAGCCATAATACCGTCCCAAAAAGAAGCCGCGCCACCATACCCCACAAGGCCACCAATTCCAAACGCGTCAAAGCTCCACTCTTGACTTGACCAATCCGCAGAAGCGTGAGGTTCCTCGCGATGGAAAAGGCCGACTCCATCAAACTCCTGCTCTTGAAGAACGCTCGCGTGCGAACCAGAAGCATTAACACCCGATGGCAGAATCACGCCAGAAAAGTCATTTGTAATTGGATACTTCTGAACCCCTTCTATATTTTGGGCATAGGATTGCAGTACGGGG
This sequence comes from Cronartium ribicola 11-2, assembly GCA_000500245.1. Taxonomy (NCBI): domain Eukaryota; kingdom Fungi; phylum Basidiomycota; class Pucciniomycetes; order Pucciniales; family Coleosporiaceae; genus Cronartium; species Cronartium ribicola. The sequence goes on from KI573227.1 coordinate 9,864, forward strand.
AAGGTGGTTTGAGCTTCATGTGCACATCCGAAAAGATGGGAATCCTTGAGATTGGACAGCGCCCCGTGGTGCGGTAGCGTTGACAAGAGCTGGGTCTGGCTTCCGTGCGCACTTGGGGTTTGCAAGGAATCTGGACTATAGAATGTACCGTTCAAGGAACTCGAAGACGTGCTGGCCATTGGTGGGGACGACAGTAGGAAAGGTGAATTGAATGTAAACATGATAGCGCTTGCCACATTGAGGTCGACGAGAGGTAGACCTTGCTTAGATTCACTAGCACTTTGTGGAGAGAGTTTAAGAGTTTGGTGGCTTAAAAAGGCTGGTGATTCGGTTGCTCGATGGAAGCCAGGTGGTGTTATGGACGGAGTGGAAGATTCTTGAGGAACAACAAACGCTGACGGAGTAGGATCAGGCGGAAGACAAGTCTTGAGCTGGATAAACGGACGCTTTATGAATTTGTTAGGCTGGATGTCTTGTTTGAGATTTTCTGACGCAGCAATTTCCTGCAAGCCAGACACAGGTTTGGTTGACTGACAATTCGGAAGGCCAAAGGAGATTATTATAATAAGATTTTGTGATACAAAACTAATTCCATAGGACCAAAACACAAACCTTATGCTTGAGGTCATGCTCATCCGAAAGTATAGGGCTGGACAGCGACTTGAGACGAGAACTTGATTTGCGCTTGGCAGGCGGTTCAAAATTCTTCCAAGAGTACTTTACTCGAACCATCAAGGTCTCCAACAACCTCCTCGCCTTTCTAGCCATACTCCATGCAGGGGTATTTTCAGCTAGCATAAACAGACCTATTATTCTCCGTAACTGTGGTAAAAAGAACAATGCATCTAACGCCTTCGGGCCTTTTTATTCCGGGTGTGATGGGTGGTAATCAAAACAAGAGCCGGTAAAAAGATGGATCAGTGTGAATTCAGCTAGTACTATGGACAATAATTGACGGAAAGACCTACAAGCTACAAGCGTCAGCGCACATGCTACCGCAGTGCTCACATATGGATACAAAATCAATGAATTCATCAACATGCCTGGTGGAAAGACATCGAGCATCAAAAGATGTTTCTGACAAGCAGTCCCCAATTCTGACAATCAGAGGATGATTATATCAGGCCACTTTGGTCTCAGATTATGTCATAACAGATGGCATTATATCCACACCTTGAACGTGACGAGATTGTTCTGATTCTGTCACACCTTCCTTGGGGAAGATAAATGGCTGGTGAAGCTGTACCCGTGCTAAATACAGCCTCTGCCAAGCAAGCTATCCGGATTATTTGATTCAGTTTCGGGGACTTGGGAGTCTACAACCCTCCAGTTTTCAAGATAGCTTACAAAACATCTCCTTAGACTGAACTCATCTAGAGGATTCGTGGGCTGTACCAAACGCCCATCAACGCTGGTAACCAGCTGAAATCGCTCGGGTATCATTGATTCAACAGCTATCAAATCACGTTCAGCTTTCAGGATTCTGACCCGAATCAGAGAGATTAAAAGAACAGAAATTAGCTTCCAAAATCTCTAAGGTCAAATTCCTCAAGAAAATCGTGTCGCAGTCATTGCCTGGGAGGCAATCCTTATCACATTCCCCGGAAAGAGCAAGTAAAGTACGAAACAGAACACACTCTTCATAGGATATTGATTGATTGTTACGCAATTTCAATTTGGTTTGGTTATATGCATCATCGCTCAAAGCGAAGGCTCGACACATCGCCAAGTGGGAATCAATTGGCCAACCGTCTTCGGGATCCAAGTTACAGTCAATGTTACTCGGCCATTTGGCTAGATTAGAACTGACTAAGATGGTGCGCAGCGTCAACTTTTGTTCGTTCAGAGATGGAAGATCGATTGAATCGCATATAAATAAAACAAAACTCACAAAAAACTGGTTTAGGAACCCTACCCGCGATAGCCGCGGAAGCCCTGATCGCAGACAACACCATTAAGAAACCTCTTCCAAAATTGACAGACTCAGCCCTAAAGAGATTAGCTTATGCAGAGAAAATACAAACCTGTCTAACACCAAGATTGAACCAGCTAAGTATCGCCTTGATTTTAGATCATCTTGATCCATCTCCTCAATATCCTTTCGTGAAGGTTCATCGAATAAACCCACTCTCATTGCAAGGTCGAGGATGAGACCGGTAAAGAAAATTCCATGATCTAAATCTTCAGGTCTTGGTTTATTATTTAAAAACGAAAGAAAAAAAAGACGTGAAGGAATGAGCGGAAAGAAAAGATGACTCTGGATGAGTTATAAGTGGGGTTATAAGTTAAGTCGAGCTAGCGAGATCACAAGGTAATGAGGGGAAATGGTCAAGGTAGGTGAGTCAAGAGTTGCCTACGAGAGATCGACGTTCCCTAAGAGCGTCATTGCACGTAAACCCCATACGGTAGGATGGGTGAGAATTTCACCTCGATCAGGCTGCGTTAGCGCTCCAAGCGCGGAATGGAACCATTGATCTGCACGAGCGATCTGGTGGAGTTGAGCCTGACTGAGCAGATTGGGATGATAGCTGATGCGTTGTAAAAGGCCATGAGCGACAACGGTGAGGACAGCCGCGAGCCGATGAACATCCTCGGACGTGAACCGATGTGGGTCGTTAGGTGGGTAACAGCGTCTAACATCCTCCTGCCATGATTTTGGGTCAATACAAGGCATCCAAAGATTGATAGATTTAATATAGTAATCAGAGAGTTCCATAGCCTCAGAGAAAGGGGGCAAGAGGGCTTGGAGATATTTGATTGATGGCGGTGAGCGGTTAGTGATCAGGTTCATCTTGAATGTAAGGTCTGGAATGAGAGGCGCAATTTGAGGTCTGTCAGGTGCACAAGCGACTAAAGTTTCCAGTTCAGTCTCTAATGGGTAACGTTGCTCGTACGCTCGAAGGCGAGGACCCAGTGTGATTCGGCTAAGTTGATTAGCTAGGTCGTCGGTGGCGAGGTCAATCATAGCATCAGAAGTAGGTACATTTTTTACAGCTTGATCACTACTTGCAGTCGTCTTCACATTCCCACTGTTAGGCAACGGAGCGATCTGAAATTGTTCCAAGGCCTCAATCTTGGCTTCCAGTTTCTGGATATATTCCTGTTGCTCATTGAGATCATTCAAATTTCGTTTGGATAGACTATAATAAGATCCATGGATGAGTCCAAGATTGAAAGATGCGGACTGAAGATATGAATGATGAGCCTACTCACATTATGGGTGCCCTTGCATTCTCATAATCACAATTACATTTTCGTTTATCGCATTCTGAACAGGGCCAGAGCTAGTTAAAAAGAAAGGACATAGTAGTTTGAGTGAGAGGCGCATTTGATACGAATGTTTTTGATTAATAGGAGCTCAACTCGATCACATCGCGTCTTTCTTCGACTAAGGGTTGTAAGTCATGAGGTCCAAGTGGGAAGCGGCAAAAAGTCAAGAAGACTGAACATCTATGTCATCCAATCCATATAGAGTATTCTTGTGGAATAAATAACTTATTTGGCAATAGAAATACTAACCGACAAGCTGAGCAACTAGCTGGAGTACGCTTGATGCGTCTCTTATTTGAAGTTGATGATGAGGTAGTTGGTGCCATGATGAGTTTAAGCGAGCAGTGTTGAGATCGACGGTCAATTCATGCGTTTTTAATTAATTTCTTTATCTATATTACATTTCTCGAAACGCTTGCTCTTTTTCGAAACAAAAAACAAGTCATTTAGGGGGGTTATGGGTTATGCAGGCCCATTGGCGTGCAGGAGAGCCAACTGTAAATT
>KI573277.1:790-15019 GCA_000500245.1 Cronartium ribicola 11-2
CGTACCTCGGCGAGGACTAGTCCTCAAAAAATGCTGATGTACATTAGGGACTTAGCTAAGTTAGTATAGGTTTGCTGGTTTATGCGTCATTTTGGGCATTTGTTCTGCCTATATAAGTTACTGTGGAATATTAGTTTTGAGCTAACCAATTGACCTGATCTTCACCTCAAGTTCGCCTTTCACAGACCGCAACACTCCTTCAAGTTCAACCAAGAATGCATCCTCTGACAAGCCTCGCCATCTGAACAAGTTTGGAAAACCTCCCAATGATCAGAGATTATACAAACGAAGGATGTCCAAAGACCCTTATTTCGAGGTTAAGGCGTCAGTCAAATTTGGCTTCTCTTGCCAAAACTCACCATTTTCACTCTCTATTGTACTCTGCTGACATTTGTTCTTGGTATACGTCCGAAATAGCGAGGTTGAATCCTCACTCGTCTCCGCTACCGCTTTACACTCCTCATACCATCGGATTCTTCTTACCCTGCCACCTGAGGCTCATGCCACTTCCGATGAACTAGCTTGGGCGCGATCAGAATTGAGGGCAACTTTATCAGCCTTGATGGCCGATATATCCGAACTAGATGATGCTGTCAATGTACTTGAGAAAGACATTCAAGCATCACGCAAGAGCAGATTTGGTGTCAGTGAAGAAGAAGTCCGTAGGAGACGAGGATGGGTCAAGAATGTGCAAGCTGAGTTGAATGTGAGTCAGTTTCCAGAATCATTCCTCTGTCAACACACTCCTTAGGTTGGACTGTTCATTGAATATCTGACATTTCTATCACCTAGAAAATGCGCGCGTCTTCCAGCTCTCCTCTGCCACCATCGAGCACCAGTCCTTTACCAAACAAGTCTCCCGCCCAAGCTACCAGAAACCAAGGCCCATCAACGTATCATCCTCTTGCACAATCCCATTCTCCTTCATCTCAATCTGGACGGTTGGATGACGAACTCGAGCAATTCGATCAGGAACAACAACATGTCGGTCCCAATTGACCACAGACGTATTTCGGAGTACCCGTGTACCCTGCCAACACAGTTCATGAACTGATTAATGGTTTTCACTCTGTGCTGTGCGACCGGGTGGAAATTCCTGTTCTTAGATGATTATTGAGCAACAGGATAGGACATTAGGTACAATTTCTGGTGTAGTTGAGGTGCTCAGGGAACAAGCTAGCTTGATGGGTCGAGAAATATCCGAACATAACATGTCAAGCTCCCTCTTCGCTTATGATCTTTTATCATTCCCTTGATCCTTCTTATATGTGTTCCTCGGCCAGCTCATATTTTCGGATATATTTTTTCGCCGTGAAATATAGATTGTTGGAAGATTTGGACGAACACATCGATCGGACTGAATCACGACTTTCGAAAGCGAATAAGAAACTGAATAGATTTGTGCATGAGAATAAGAGTTGAGTGGCTCATAAAATTACTTATTGCTATTATTCAACACTCATGTTAGCGCATAAAATCGTGATTGATGTACTGATGGACGACCACCTGCTTGCCATACTCCTTTGAATGACCGATTTAGATTCGAAATCTAGTTGGTGCATTCTCCTCCTGATCATCGTCCTGGTCTGTCTTCTACTCGCCATCATCCTTGTCTGACTTCACCACTTAGACCAATATCACTCTCCGCTAATCTTCTACCAAAGAGCCTGTCTGTTTTCCACTCCAAACCTATCCTCATCGAATCCCAACTTCAATCCAACGGACCCTCTGCTATTTATCCTTCTTTCATCTCGTTTAGAGCTCGCATTCCAACTTTTCCTGTCAAAGCTCTCAGTTACTGTTCATTTTTTTTTTGCTCCTTTGAGATGTGGATCCCCCCATTTTGTTAGCTTTGTATTCATATCTTCGTCGTCTTGGCCTTTGTTTTTATTCTCTCTCTCTTTCTCTCAGTCTCCTTGTCCTAAATTTATGAGTTCAGCACATTTGGAACCCAATCTCCTGTTTCTTGTCCTGAGAAAAACCATATCAATACCCCTATAATGGCTATATCTGGAGTTCTGGTATGTATGGCAAGTATGTTGATCAAAAGTCTAGACTGCTGACGAGTCTTACCAGGAGACAAGATTATGCATGACTTCCCAAGACCTACTTAATAGACATTGTAAGACAATCCATTACACCTGGTGGTTCACACAACGAGGCGGAGATATGCAACAGGACATCTCAACTAGGTACGTCTCTAAGGTGTGTACCAGTTTGCCTTTTACTCAATGCAGCACACTTATTGCTGACTGCCTTGGTATGCAAATCAAACTAGTTGTTAAATCAAACCATGAATAAAGCATGAAGGCAGTGGAGTCCAAAAAGTTAGGTCTCACTAGGACACGCAGCCATTTAACTGTACCTAGAAAAGTAGCCTGTTGAAATTTGTCCAGCATTTTCATAGTACTCTCATGTATAATATACATACATTCACAGGGTATTGCGTGCCTGCTGATAACCAAAGTGATGGTAGTGATATTTTGAAGTTTTGAAGTTTAAATCCAAATGACAATGTGCGATCCAAGGGTTATCCTAGATCCACATGTACCTAAAGCATAACCCCAGAACTAAACTGTGACTCGCCAGACTGGTGTTCTAGGTTATTCAAGATCTATGACCACCTTGAAGAGCCAGCTATGCTGGCGCCAGGTTCACCACTACTGATCCTGCGTTCTCGTTCCAAGAGTTCTTCAAACGCTTTCCGCTCGGCCTCTCGTGGGTCTGACGGTTCAGACTGAAAATTAGATGAAGAATCAGGGGTAGTTTTAGCGCGCTGTTGTCGGATCGTGTCCCATGTCGATGGTCCTACCCCTTTCTCACGTCTGAGCTCCTCCCACCTTGATGTTACTGGTGCAGGAGAAGAAGAAGAAGAAGAAGAAGGAGTGTATGGTGATGAAGGTGTTGTTGGCTGAAAATCTTGATTGCCAAAGGTCTGTTGTTGGTAAAATTCTTCATCGGGTACAAAGATGGTGGACGGATCATTGGGATCGGAGGAAGGGCGTTGGAGATTAGGGGAAGAAGCTCCTTCAGGCGCAGATGGAATTCCGAGATCTTGGCGGGCTAGTTCGAAGGCTCTTTCCACTCTTTGTCGTCCACCTGGAACCGCATCCACTGCTTTTTCCATTTTCCAAAGCCCGAGATAAAACCCAGTCCAAGTTCCGATTCCGCTCCCAACGGTAGTGACAGCGACAGATTTGGTGACCCACCACATACGTGACTTGATGGCTTCGATATCTGGTTTTTTAGTCGTCCTTGAAATCAGAGGGGGGAGATTGGCGAGGCCGTTGATAGCATATTTCCCTCGAAAGAGTGGGATCGGAGCTAGCATTGCTCCAATCATGAACCTAAGATTAGATAAATCAGACTCAAATCATCAAAAGAAAACTTGATTCCCAACAAAAGTAGGCGTACCCATATCGTGTGTAACGGATCATTGCTTCCCTACCTTTGAGTAGCGCATCTCGATCTTCGGGTTTAAGACCAAACTGTACATCCTTCTCGAAAATCTGAGGGAGGGAAATTTAGAGTCAGTTTTTTTTTTCTCTCTTTGATTTGTTTGACTATCCACTTTGAAGCAGAGCTAACGCTCAACTCTTTGAAAAACCTAGAACAGATTGGTGCAGAATTATAGAATGCGTCAAGTGAGTTTAGTGTTAATTTTTAATGGAAATGCTTGATATCTTAGACCAACCGCGCCATTTTGAAGGGAGAACTCGGCTGAAGGGGGTTGATTGGAAGTTGATGTGGTCATCTTTGGTTTGGTCTTTTTTCCGTTCTTGAGGTATCTATCGTATGTCACAACCGGCTGCTCAAACTTTCCTGAGTCTTCAAACATAAGCCGAATGGCTTTCTAGGGTTTTCAACATAAGTCGACGTAAGCCAGACGTAAAGCAGTGCCCCTCTTACTACATAATGTACTAACGGACGATCATGGCGTCATCACTCGTCAACCACCATTTGAAGACTTTACAGCACTGACCTGACCTGCAAGTTACCAACTCACATCCAAAGGTCAACACCATGCCACCCACCAGGTTTGCTCAACTGTCCCCCTATAGAAACTTGCTGGCTATCCCCAAGGTCCACTGCTTCCATCCTTCCTTGAACTCTCACACTTTCAAGCTCACCATCCCTTGTCCGTTGTTGAAATCTATCATCCAGAGTAGAAAGACTCTGCTTTCTCAGAGCTCCCGATCTCCACCACGGGCTCAGACTCTACCAACCTAATCGCGGCTACCAGCTCTTTTTGGATTGCCAAGGGTCAAAACTTGGGTCAGCAGAGACTTCTTTCGTTTTTTAATCTTATACTTTGGACTCTGGACTGACATCTTTCACTCCTTCCCGACACATCACACAGGCCAATTGATATGTATGCCTTATCACCAACCAGGAAAATGTGCTAACAAGGTCCCTGGATTCGTGGCCTGTCCAGGAGGTGTGTCAGACCTTAGTACTTCGCCTTTTGACGATCTCATGGCGGCTGGTAGCGAAAAGGGCGAGGTACGATGATCTAGCTAGTTTTTTGTCACCATTGATACAATGATCACTTTTTTTCTCAACTCACCACCTTCTCTCCATCACGTCCTCTAGATATCAGTTTTCAAATTACCCGCCACTCTCAACCCACTCGACTATAACCCACACTTTGAACTATGTGGACATTTTGCTCAAGGCTCACTTTCCAGTGGTAAACCGGTTGACAAATTGGCGTTTCATCCTACCACCCATGCTCTCATGGCCGCTTGCTCTGGATCGGAGCTAGGTATATGGGATCTACTTGGTGGTTCATCTGCCAAACCTTCTATCCACATCTCAGCCGAGTCTCAGCTTTGGGACCTCCAATGGGATTGGGACGGAGACTTGCTTGCGGGTACGACGAAGACGGGAATGGTCTCGGTCTGGGACCCTCGCGCCGCCGATTCAAAAGTAGGCGAGTGTGTTGCGCATGGTGTTGGTGGGCGAAAATGTTCTCGCTTAGGCTGGGTGGGAAGCCATATTCTGACAACAGGTGTCAATAAGGTATGACCTTCCAGTCATGCTTTCCATCGAATTTGTCTACAATCGAGCTATAATACGGAGTAATAAACCCGTCTCATTCTGCTTGGCCGATTATTAGCTACACGAGCGTGAATTTAGTTTGTATGATCCTAGAGCGCTCAGCAAGGGCGCCTTCAAGACTCAACAAATCGATAATTCAACTGGCGTATTGATTCCCTCATTCGACCCCAATCGTTCGGTTGTGTACCTGGCAAGCCGTGGAGAAAGTTCTATCCGATGGTTCGACATCAGTTCTACCTCAGCTGCTAACAAGATTGAGGTGAATCATACAAGGCTCGTGCAGCAGATTGTTGGCCTTACGATGGCTCCCATTAACAATTCGACAGTCAATGTGATGCAAGCGGAACTCTGCAAGTTACTCATCCTCTCTAAAAACAATGAGGTCCTCCCGGTGGTGATCCAGGCCCCCAAGCGACAATATCTCGACTTTCATCCTGACGTAATGCCACCGATTCGGAGTATGAGTAAGTATTCGGTCTGGCTTGCTACTAGTCATCTTTTAGGGCCTTTTCAGTTCTTGAACATACTCGTCCTCCCTTCTTTCACGTTTAGCTCCTGCGCAGAGCTCTGTTGCTTGGATCAATGGAGGAAATAAACCTATCGACATCGTCTCCCAAGATCCAGCGTGCTCTCGAGTACCGTCGGTGAATCCTAAAGTTGTGGGAGTCCCCTTGGCCGTTAGCGAACCGAAATTCCAACCCACTCGTTCAGATTCTGTCGCACATTCTACGCCTACATCCAGTAAACAAGATCATAACTCTACGATGCCAGTCATCGATGAGATACCTACGGATTCAGCTACAACTTTTCCGAAATCAGCCCAAGTGCAACAAACCAAACCAAACCCATTGCCAGCTCCTATCTCGTCGTTAAACATCAGCACATCACCTCGAGATATCAAGCCATCAGCCGTTACTCCTCGCTGGTCACGGAAATACTTGAGTGGGAAGACGTCGATGAAGACAGACTACGAAGATCTCCAAAACCTCTCGGCAACCTTCACGCCCGATCGAGAGTTGATCAGATGTACGCCTAAGTTTTTTTATATTCCGCTCGGTGGCGCCGGAGGGAAGTTGGCGGGAGTAGAAGTGGAAAAGAAAGGCAGATTGGCGACCCATTTGCCGGCGCTGTTGAACGGGACCACTGTAATCGGATTCGAGGTTGATCTGCTCGTTGAAGGTCGGGTATTTGTGAGTGGGGATGATAGTAAGGTCAGAGTGTTCCAGGTTCCGGAACAGGGATTGACATCGGATACCGAAGCTTGTTCGATGGTGTTATCAGGTGAGTGGTTCGATGTGTACCTCATGCAATCTCTTCATGTTGTTCTACCTGAGCTCATCCTAGCTTCGCAAACGTCAAACTTTTACAGAGGCAAATATGGATCGGATATGTGTGATCAAGTCGCATCCGATAGCCAAAGACATATTCTTGACGATATCTGATGATCAAGGCAGTCCGACTGCTCGCTTATGGAATCTGGGCAACCTTTCTTCACCGATCAAGCCTTCGCGTTCGATCCCGCTCCCACACGGTGCAATCTCATCTGCGAATTGGTCTCTTGATGGATCTTTGATTGCAATTACTACCAAGACTCGCAAGGTTTACGTACTAGATCCCAGAGCAACGGACGATAGCCCAGAGAAGTGGTGCATGGGTCCCTCACACGAGAGTTCGAAACCGGTCCAAGTCACATGGGTTGATGATTGTACCCATCTCTTGACTGCTGGGTTTTCTAATACGGCGATGCGAGAAGTCAAGTTGCATCAGATTGATCAATCCCAACGCTCTATCAACGCGATCACTAGGATAGGATTCGATATCTCACCCTCGCCCTTTTTCATTCACTTTGATCCAGACATCTCTGTGGCCTTTTGCTGGAGTAAAGGAGAGCGGACTATGCATCTGGTAGAGATTGTGCCCGAAGATGAAAAACCGGTAAAACTCGAAGCCTTAAGTCCTTCATCCTATTCTACTATCCAAACCGGATACACCTTCTTCCCTAAACAAATTGTAGATGTGGGTAAAGTGGAAGTGAATCGAGCTTTGAGATTGACCCCGAATAGTGTAGAGGTAGTAAGCTTTAGTGTACCAAGAAGTAAACCAGAGTTTTTTCAAGATGATATTTATCCACCTACAAGACAATTACTTTTACCGACTTATGAGATTGGAGAGGATTGGTTGCTAGAGGGTGATCGAAGGATAGCGACGAAACGGGTTGATTTGAAACCTCAAGGGATGATTAAGCTCAGTGAAGCTCCCATTACGAAAGTTAAGACGAATCAAAGTTCTTTGGTAAGTTTTGTCATGTTCAATGTGATGTCTTCAGTTTTTAAAATTCAATTTGGTCATATTCATTTGACTTTGTGCGGTTATATTAATTTTGTGATCTTGGTCGGTTGCCCGATTATAGATAGCGAGTGGACCAAGACTCACAGATTCACAGAAACAAGAACAATACTTAGAGAATTTGTTCAAGTCAGCCAAACGGGACGAAAAAAGTATAGGGAATCAAGTTACTAACGCCGAAAGTAAACATGTGCTTTTAGATGAAGATGATGATGATGAGATTGTGGGAAAGAGTAGAGTAGGAGCTCCCATTGATGATGATTGGTGATATATTGATGTTGAGAAAGTATTTGGATTCTTTGAATGTGTTGGTTTGAGTCGGTGTATGAGTTTTGAGGGTTCATAAAAATGTAAAAACACTGGTACACGTCTGGGATACAAAAGGGCAATCATGAGATAGTGTATTCTTTCCCTGATGAGCAGGAGACAGGCAAACTTTTGTATGCTAACAATGTTTTTCATCATGAATATGAAAATGCCCCATCGCAGCGCTCGCCTCTGGTTTCCTCGTCCTGTTTAAACATCATGAGTACAGTACGTAGATTTTGGAAGCTGTTGAAATTTTGGAAGCCAAGATGAACAATTTGGTATCTAACCCACTTCAAATGTCAACTTTTTAACCATTATTGTGAAAAATTGACCCAACGTACAAATGGTTTGAGTAAGTTCAGTATAACAGCAAACCTGAGATTAAACGTTCTTTCATGGCAAAGTGTCAGCGATAGCATTGGACCTTCTCAGCTTTCCTTGGGACAATCCACACTTCCTACACAGTTTCCTCGGACAGAAGAATCCTAGGGGAGGCGTCCTCGGATACTGTGATGACAGTGTTTGTATGAAAATGTTTCAACTGTAAAGAAGCGACTAGGAGGCCATAATGCCGCATCCTCTCAATATTTCCATACCCCTCCTAGAGACAGAAAAAGCTCTTGGCTCCGACGAGATGGCCACGTTCTGTCCTTTTGCGTACTAGTCTTTACTTTAAATACCTATAGTTCCGGTGATGTAACATGCAGTTAAGTAAGAAGTACTTTTAAAAAAAAATGTTTCAACAGATTCGGTGATATGATACTCGAGATGAACTTTTTAAAACTCGAACAGCTGCGACCAAGTGGGATCAAATTTTAACTGCTTGAACAAGCACTGTGTCAGGGAGAAATGCTAGAGAGGATTTTGAGTTCCAAAACTTGTTATAGAGTAAATACAAAAATTAAGCACTTTAAGCATTGTTTTTACTCAGATCAAAGGATCCAAGAGGATCCTTAATAGAAACCTTTGAAAAAAGATGTCTTTCATGCTTTAATTTAAGCCTTTAATTGGCTTTCTTTGAATAGAAAATATATATATATATTGCAACAAACGGGATCTCAAGTTAATATATTCTCAAGTAGTCTTCAACAGTACAGCATAAACTTTCTTTTGGAAAGCTTTTGAAGGTTCACAATTAATACATATATTTTTGCTCTGAGCTCATCAGAAGGCTTGTATTTCAATTCCTGTGCCAAAAAAAAAAAAAACCCACTAAAAAGCTCCCAAACCAAAATATGCAATGGACTTAGCTGCACTTAGTAATCTCTTCATCATTTAGAATGGAGTTCCTCACTTTGGGCTCTCAACTTGTGGCGGTAGTGGCACATGCGATAGGGAGACATCAAAGTATTCAGAGAGTAATACGTCTTGAGTTGCTACATAGCTCCACTTGCCTCAATTTGGCATACTATAAAATAAAATAAGATGTAAAATGATTGAGCTCGGAACAAAAGAGGGTTCGAGAAAAGTCATTCGGTTGGAAATGAAACCAGTTTTGAATGATCCCCGGGGAGTAGGCTGTTTTCTAGGTGTTGACTAAACAGGAGCATTGCGACTTTTGTTTCCTAGCTCGTTATGGCTGAAGAGAGACCAGATTTGTGATATTCAGCTGCTAGAATATGAAAAAAAAAAAAAACAGAAGATGCAAAGACTGAGTGACTTACTAGTTCCAAACAAGACCCTCAAGATAACCTTGATCCAATTCTTTTTGGGAAGGCTTGAGATCGTTGAAGGTCTGATGAAAAAAGTCATGGAACGAGTTAGTTTATGGGTACATAAAGGCATGAAGAGATGAGATGAGCCGATTACCTTGGTGGTAAGTGCAATTTGAAAACATCCAACAGCGACATCCGTTGTGTAAAACAAGCAGCCTGAGAAGAGCTTCATTTATTAGATGGGACTTTTGATTATGATTGGGAGAAGGCAAGAGTAAGAAACACTGACCATCTATAACGGGTACATATTGAGTGTGGTAGGGTTTGTGTTTACGTTCAATGTAGAGCTGTTTGCCACAGTTGGATCGTTTGGCACTGCATTGAAAAGATGGAAGGTTAAGCGGACTCAAGCAATTCTTCAGATTTATTATTACCACTTACTCATTTAACCAACCGGCAGTGGTGGGGTCATCTCCGTTCTCCGCTTTTGTTCCAATCCAGAGACAGGCACCAGGCATATCGGTGGTATAGTCTCTGCAGATCTTTTGGAGGATGATACTGGAGGTTAGCATTCTGAATACAAGACCAAGATAAGCAAAGAGCCATGGACTCACCCCAGCCCCACCGCCGATTGCAAAGGACTGTAAAAAAAGAACAGGTAAACGAATTGTTGACACGAGGAGCACATTGTATGAGCGCAAATAAAACTCACGGTATTAGTGTCTGGAGTCGTGTAGCGACGTTCCGGCAAGTGGTCCCCATGCCTGTAGCCGCCCTTTTTTTGGTGGATCTTTTGAATGAAATGATACGCTTCATGAGTTACTTTTCGTAGCGTTGATTTGAAACTAGTATTATACGGGCACACTGACGAGTCCAACTCCATGGTGCGGAGGTTTTCCGTCGGTCGCATTGCAGCGAATGCGATCGTCCGCAGCAGCCCATACGCACCCATCTCTTTGCTAAGCACAGGTAGAGCAACACACATGATGAGCTTCCTTGATATAAGCACGTTGTAAAGATGATTTGAGTAAACGCTCACCAGAAAATAGTTAAAACATTGGGTGTGAATGGTGGCCAGAACAGCGGGACATGCCACGAGGGCCAGGAGTAAGACTTGAACAACTGGGCGCATTTCTTACGATATATCGTGATTTAAAGAGCTATTAGATATCTGTATAATAATCGAGTAAGATAATAGGAAAGGGTATGATGATTGGGATTGCGGGCTTACCCAGGGAGCAGATGCAGTCGGCATTTTAATACCGACAAGGCGCAGGACCCATCATCATCACGAATACAATCCATTTTCAGTTCTCACACGGGGGATGTACAACTGTGAGAATTGAAGCTGCGACGTCGTGATAAGTTGAGATTGATGGTCGGCTGGCGCGCGAGAACTGCACCTGAAAGAGTGGAAACAAATAATCTCAACTTTTGAGTCAAAATTACCTTATCCCTGAGACGAACACCCCCGTCGGGTGCGTGAGGTGCAACAAAGGCACCCCTTGATACCGATCCACACACTTGACGGAGGTGTTTGTCTCACGTAAGTGGTAAGTCCATTTTTTTAGATCAACTTCGGTATAATAACTTCAGTCCGTCTCCTTTTTTTCTGCAGCACCGCCGCCCACGCTGTCAGGAGAAGTGACGTTGGGTATGTCATTTCAACCTCAGCATGCTTGGCTCGCAGTCAAATTACCTTCAATCTCCACTCAGTCTGACCCAGAAATCCGATTGATGTAGACTCAACTTGTTCACGCGGACTCAAGGCTTGGAGCCATGCTCACACTGAATCGCTGCGGGTGCGTGTAATGATTTCATAAAGCGAATAGGGTAAGATATTCTATCACCCCTCTTACATATTTGTGATAGGATCCTGGCCATTTGATATGTAACATTGCCAACTACTGTAATCGCTCATCATTGGAATTGTTTCCCAGTCAGTCGTAACATGACAACGACATCTTAGTTGTAATGTTTGAAGTCCGGATCTTTAGGATCTCTGGATTGATGCTAGCTATAAGACTATCTCGGTAAGAGCACTTCATTGAGCATACGCAAACATGATGAAAGGAAAAACAGATATAATATTTCGACAAGGAAACTTCTACAATATGGAAATATGTTCATGGTTTATATACAACTAATTCCTTAAGATGGCGTTGTCATGTTACAACTGACTTGGAAACAATCTTTTATTTTTTATTTTTAACGTGCGGTTTTGTATTACATAACGCACCCAGTGATAGACCAGTATACAATGTCTTCTAGTTAACATAGCATATAGAAACAAAACTATGGGGGAGGTACTTAGCTTGTATCAATCATAACAACCCGTTAAAAGGAGATAAGAGCAACAGAAAGAAAGGAACATGACTCAGATAGAAATAAAGAAAAAGGTAAGCACGAGAGACAAAAGATCCGAGTGAGGCAGTATAAGTACAGAAGTCAGTTCTCCCCGCTATCCGTTCGAGTTAGGTTCCTGGTCGGGTAAGTACGAGCGTAGGTGTTCAAATCTACCTGTCGCCAGTACATATTCAGCTAAGAAAGGAAACACAGCTGGGTCGTCTAGGATAGCACTAGCGCTATAAAGATTCGTCTTGATTTTTTCTTCTTTAACCTTTCTCGTGAAGATTACTCAGTGAGCTCTTTATTTTCGGCAGTAAAGGAGGAAATGAGGTACCGTCTCCGGTATTCCGCAGGTCCTACAGTACTTCGTCGGTGATTTTTTGAATCGATGAAGATACCCGTTCAAGGGGCAGTGTCCCGTTCGTAATTGAAAGACTGCCGCCGCGTGGTCTTTCTCCAAGCCATTGTATGCATCAGTGATTTTCTTAGCTGTTGTTTTGAAGGCAGGTATATGGTTTGGAAAATCTGAAGAGGAGACACTTAGCGATTTCCATGTCGATTGCAGGAGATTGGCCAGGCTCGTTGGGAGAGCCGTTTTCCTACCATCTGCATTTGCCGCGAGTTTAGCTACTTTGTCAGCTGCTTCATTCAAGGGGATTCCTTCGTGTCCTAGGGTCCAAAAAAACTCCAGTGAGGTTTCTGCTGGTAACTGTTTAATTTGATTCTTGAGGAACCTGACTAGCGATCGGCCCGAGGTAGGTCGTATCGCATAATGAGCCGCTCGTAGTGCCGCTTGGCTATCACTGAAAATAGCGATATTAGTTTTCTCATTCTCCCCGTTGCGTAGTCTATCAAGGAACTGGGCAATGCCTAGTGCAATACCCATATATTCCATCTCGTTATTGGAGAAGCCCTCCGGTGGCGCGAACGTTGCAGTGCGGACTTCCTCTGCCGATGCTGCCGCAGCGCCTCCACCTGTATCTTGGAGGAAGGAGCCATCGGTAAATAAGTACAACTAGGCCGTCAGCTGATTTTTCTGTTATCTGGTCCGGGACTTTTTGTTTACATTCCCCACGTGATAGGTCCAGATCGTGAAGCTTTCCAAGTCGTGGGGTCCATGGCGGGTCTGCGAAGGGGAGGATGATCTCGCACCGCTCTCTGTACAGGTCTCGAAAGGCTGTCAGTCCAATCAGTGCCTGTACTGGACCTTTGTGAGTCAAGTTCTTCCTTGCTAGTTCATGCAGTATGAAGATTTTTGTCGGGTGAGATGCTGGTGCCGTTATAAGTCGTTTATGAAATGGCCAAGATCCTATTACAAATAAGTAACAGGGCTGATGGAATATCTTGTTGAGCTGTAACTGTCAAACAATGACATGTCTGTTACATGTAGAGTTTTCCTTTTCATTTTCCCACGTGGCAGCACATGGAAAGCTTCTTCATCCAAGCTTTCCATTTTTTCTCACCAACCACTCTTCCATGCATAACTGCTTACACTAGAAATCTTTACACTTATTCCTAAGGGAATAACGCCCCCCTGCGGAATATTTTCCCACCCTATATTCCTCCCCGGAATAATGCATGCTACATCATTAAAAATTCAAAATGACCGCTCAGCTGGATAGTACATCTCAGCCTGCTTTTCTTCCCCCTGAGCCCAAAACCTGTACCCTGGCACTGGGGACCAGGTTTGGGGATTGGACCTGCTTCTAAGCTTCCCAAAGCTCCAGGGACTGAGCCTCCCAAAACTCTGGAGACTGAGCCTGCCAAAGCTCCGGGGACTGAGTGTCAGCCATGACACAATCTGAGGAAACCAGATTGTCTCATGGCTAACAATGTACATATTTTTACATACAGTACTGATGACATTACACATGAAATCAGTACTGTAACCATTTTTACATGTTTCTACATACAGTACTGATAGCATTACATATGAAATCAGTACTGTATCCATCTTACATACAGTACTGTAATATTTACACAGTACTGTATTTACTCACTGTAATTAAATTACATACAGTGCTGATATCATTACATATGAAATTAGCACTGTAACCTTCTTACATATAGTTCTGTAACATTTACACAGTACTGTATCCATGTATTGTAAATATTTTACTGTAATACATGTACACTCGTGATGAGTGACAGGGTATTACATACAGTTATTGTACTGTAACAAATAGTACTCATACTGTAGCATCCTCATGCTTAAAATGAGAAAGAGCTTTTGTGGACTGAACACTGGACCTGGTTTTGGTGTGATTTCTATTCCTCTTTTGATATATCTCTTTCCCTCATTTTTTCTCATGATCTTCTACTTTTGCCAATCAATTGGACAGACACAGATAAGTCTGTCATATGATCCAAAGAAGACAAGTTCTTGTGGTCTTTTGATCCAGTTGGACTGTGCACATGTATTGGTCACACACAGTGCTGCCGCATCTAAAACCAACTGTCCCCATCTGGTGGAATGGGAGACAGAAAGGTCTGGAGCTTGGACTGTGAG